>JAODUP010001123.1:65000-105945 GCA_025642065.1 Paralvinella palmiformis | reverse complement strand
CTCTAATAAAAAGCCTGATAGATAGAAGATAGCTGATGTGGGGGTGTCTGTCTTCAAAACTGAAATTAATATTTCATGAAATATATTTATTATTTGCAACGTCAACAAATTGTGAAATGATGCTTATCACACGTTATTTGTGGAATAACTGTCCTTTGACACAATTGTTTACAGACTGAAGTGACGTGAACAAATACAACAGAAAAACACCCACTCACTAATATCACATTATGGGTCATACCTAAAACGGAAACATCGATCACATATCGGGGATATGATAATTGAATCCAGGTGCTATAGAATGGAAGCCAGCCTAACAACTAGTTAGGGCATTGAAGCGTCTTCAGCGGTGGTAGTAGTAGTAGTAGTAGTAGCAACAACAGTAGCAACAGTAGCGTAGTATTAGTTGTTGTTGTAGCAGTAATAGTAGTAACAACAACATAAACGGTAGCGTAATAGTAGTAGTTGTAACAACAGCAGCTACAATAAGCTGCGGACAGAGTTTTTTTCCATATTATGAGTAATTAGATTACACTGATATAGGAAATTTGTTAAATGTATAGCTATTATAATCCCGACGTGTCATTCGCAATATCGGAGATCTGCCTGAAATCTGCTGTTCTCGACCATGGGTCAAATAGATCAAGTGGATAGGCGCTTTAATTTAGATCCCACCACACCTAACTGCATATACTTAGGGACGCTAAATGAAGCGTGAATGAACGTTCCCTTAGTGATGAACGGAAACGTATGAGGGTTAGCTGTTAGGTTCGAGTAAATCGTAGTATTTACTCAGGTTTGAGACGATATTTCGTTCTAGTCCAGTAATAATCCATTGTGCGGTATTGCTACATTGTTTTTATTTTAGTTTAATCGCTTTAGTGAGTCCATACTGTGTTAGTGTACATTCTCTTTGTTATGAACAAACTGTAATGTTTGTTAACACGCTGAGGCTATATATAGGGCTTGAATTTTCACTTAGGTTAGAGAAGAACTTCGACGCCAGACCAGTCGGACGTGTATTGATAAATGGTTCATATAGATATGATTTATTCAGTTATTCGAACCCAGAATAAAGGTGAGGTCAGCATCTGAGCTGTCGAAATGCTTTATATACAGGTTTCTTTTGGACTACAGAAAATTACTGTTGAATGTAAACTGTGGTGTCAAAATAGTTTATGAAATGTATGTAGCAAGTCACCATTGAACCACACGCACGTGTTGTTGTTGCGAGCTGTGGTATCAAATGGTATGTTTTGTATGTGCTTCTGCTTTTTGTACGTAGCCTGCATGTAGCCGCTTTCCTGTGGGCGTGACATATTTTTTTCGCGTACGAAAAGCGAATTAGCTGGTTCCCACAGGCTGATGAGTAGACCAGACACATGCTTAGGTATACGCACACATTTATCAATATGTGGAGGTATGGAACATTTTATTTTTAGATTAATGTATGTATAGTTGTATTTAGATTTATGGAGGTAGGTTTCGAAGGATGTTTAGATATGTTGATATGGAATTATCAGTTAAGTTATGTGTGATGAATTAATCGTGTATATAAGACGCGAGGTTAAAGTGAATAAAATCATCGTCAATAGATTGTAGTACATAGACAAGAGACAAGATAAGTAGATTAATTCGGGAAACATTTTGGATAGATATCCTAGGTACATTAGAATCGGGAGGTCTTAATAAGAAAAGATATGAAGATGTTATAAACCTATACAAAATGAGGACGTTGTCCCACTTGTGGTACCATTTTCTAAAACGGCTAACATAGCAGCAAGAATAATTATAAACATTATAAAATTCTCCAACAGAAATAAGTGTTGAATGATTATGACTATAGACTCATAACAGCTTATTCTAAACACAAAAATCTAGCTAGTTCCTTGGTTTCTAGCAACATGTAAGAAAACATTATATTTAACAATGTCTCCTGGAGCTCTGAATAGGTTTTCTGTTAACACATCTCCAGTAAAATAACTTAAACCTAATTACAAACATTCTCAGCCCTAGTAATTACACACACACGACATCTGTAAGCAATGTTTACGTTGAAACATGAAACATCGCAAAACATTCCACTGAAACACGGAGGTTAGTGTCAATAAAAATAAAACAATTCACCTTTTCGTAGTTGTATTATTAATGTTTATACAACAATATACAGATGATTATACGTGTTAAGCTTATGTGAAACGAAGCTTGACAGAAAGACTATCCAGACGATGTTATTAGACTATCATAGTTGACAGATAAATGAGGAAAATGTATATTGATCAGAGAAACGGCTTCGATGATAAATGTCCGCCAATTATTGACTAATTATAAATAAAACATGAACTTGGCGCATCAACTAACAATCAATATTTCTCTCAGGATGATCATACGTTCATTTGAATCATCGCATCAAAAGGTGATGCAGACATAGAGAAGGATGGGTTAATATTCCATTAATATTAGTTGTTTGTGGTTAGGATAAACTGGTATGTTATTTAAAGGTAAGAGTGTTTTTGTGCTATATATTTGTAGGCATGAAATATTTTGTATATATATATATATATATATATATATATTTTTTTTTGCGTGCGTGGTGTGCGTGGGGGGGTTTGGTACCATAAAACAGAAGAAAAAAATTTTTTTGGTTCATCCATAAATCTAAATCTAAATAATACTATACATACATCAATCTAAATATAAAAAGTTTCAATATTTCCACATATCGATACATATATGCGTAGACCAGTACATTCTTCTGGGCGTTTCATCAGCCTGTGGGACACAGCTAATTCGCTTTTCTTACGCGACAAATAAGTCACGCCCACAGGAAAGCGGCTACTTGCAGGCTACGCAGAAAAGCGGAAGCACGTAAAACATACCATTTAATACCACTGCTTGCAGCAAACAACACGTGCGCAGCTTAATACCCATGGAGATGCCTGCCGGAGTAACAAACGACTCCAAGAGTATAAATCCATCGAGCAGCATTGTTTGAATTAATAGGTCGTTTCGACAGACCACATAAGAGGACAACAATATAGATTATGCATTATACATAACAAAGCTAATAGACTCAATCATATTGTAATAACGGCATTTACATTGGTGTAATAAGGAATCTGGATTTTAGTGTAAAAGGTAGGCTAATTGGACTGACCAATTTCCAAAAGTAATGAGGCATAGTGAAAGATGAAATATCCTTCTTACATACACATGGAATTTTAAAGGGGGGAGGCGTTCATATATATATATATATATATATATATATTTATATATTATATTTTAAAAAAATTATTTATATACCTAAAGAAAATTTTTTGCGTATTATTTTGTTTGTTTTGTTCACACACACGCTCGCACCCACACACTCATATACAACACACATACATACACACATATTGATATGTGCATATTGACAGGTGCATACATATACACTAACATGCATTCGCCCACAACAAAGCCACACAGAAACTGTTAAAAATTTTAATACTACACATGTTTACCATGTTTACAAAAAATACAATCCTAACATTTATTCAAAATGTGAGTTTCAGTGATTTGATTAAACGTTCCCTCTCTCCAGTTAATATAGTTTTCCACATACTTCCTAGCACATAATCCTGGCTATCTATTTTTGGGGTATATTTTTTTATCTATTTCTGTTAACAGAGAAAATTTCATTGAATAAAATGGGAGTTTTTTCGAAAGCTAAAACCGTACTTTTACTAAACAATGATGAATGAAAAGAAATAAAAGGAATCTAGAGTTTTTTAAGATTTATACTTTGTATCCGTTTAGTAATATATATTGAATTCTGTAAAATCTCATTGGCTAATTTCTGCATAGTAGCAGTTAGTTATGAATTAGATTTGCCGGTATTTCTCTGTATTTAAGTGAAGCAGTGAATTATATTAGCATTTATGACAATCTGTGGGTGACAAACGATTCGCTTAAAGTACGTAACACAAAATGATGCAGAGGTTTTTGTGGATTTAGTTTAATTAGTATTTACGATTAAGTGAGTTCCCGTATTTTCCATATTATGCTACATTCTTTCTATGATTATTATATTTTTAAAAACACATTTTATATTTGTAGATTACATCAAGTATACCAACATGGCAACTGGATTATTGTATTTATTTCTAATGATTCAAATTGTGTCAGCAGGTATGTAAGCCACTTAATATTTTATCTACGATTTGTTATCTTACAAAATAGAATATGTCTAACAGAGAATAAGTTGATTGTGCTTTTCTGATCTCATTTTATGCACAATTCAACGAAAGTCGGAACAAATCAAGGATTATATTTATAATTAGTCAGTCGATAATATGAGCTGAAAATAGATGCTGTTAGCTATCTCATTTGATACTTCGGGTAATAATATAACAGTATAACACTTAGACTCCAGCTATTTAGACTACATAAATACCACACTCATAGCCACATTATATATATATATATATATATATATATATATATATATGACACACACACATACGCACACATACATACGCACACACACACAACACACACACACGCACGCGCGCGCGCGCTCGCAAGCACACACTCTCCTGTCACTGATGTCAGATGAAAGGATAATGACAACCGTCAGAACAATAACAACATTGTTACTTATTTACTCAGTAACATAATTATTGGAATAAAAAACGCAATTTTTTCATCTACTGAACAAAGAAATTATTTTTATATATCACGTGTCTTGGGATATTCTCATTACTGTTAGATTATGATAATTAACTTAAATGATAGAAAGGTACTCTCTTGTGTACAGTAGTTAACACACGTAGACAGATATAGAAGATTGATAATATATATGTTAGGAGTTTTAGGCAATATATGATGATAATAATAATATGATATACAAGGTATGATGGACTATAGGTGAGAAATATGTTTATAGACTAAAAAGTGTTTAGAGACTAAATTTGTTATATATGTAATTTATTTAACGTTATCATAACGTGACATGATTCTATCTATTGTCCCATAGATAACATAAGTTGGAATATTATATCATCACATAACCAAATTATTGGTCATGGAGGAATTTGGTTTAACAAATAATTTGTTGGATTTTAATAACTAAGTCTTTTTCTCGATTAACAGGTTAATTCTAAACTATATATTTCAGCTGAAATCACCGTGCGTCAAGGCGAAGGATACATCACACCAAACGACACAACATTCTTAACAGATAATTCTGCCGAAACTTGCACAATATTTCAGGCGGATGAACATTCCGATATACCGCAATATACAACATTTAGGGTTGTTGTTCTGGATGAAAAAGTAGAATATTTAAATTTTACTTTACTTGGTGTAAATCTGACGTGCAGTGGAAATCTTTTTGTGATGCCTTTAACTGTACAACAAACAATTAATTGGTCAGGTATTTGGGCTACCTGCCATTTAATAGACTCGGGCGTTGAAAACCTCTCTGAACGATGTATTTTTAGTTGTCGGTGTCTAGGTGGATGTAGAGAGATTCAAGTAATTAAAAGACCGAGGAATGTTGAAGAGAGTACTTGGTCATTATGTCATTTGTCCATCAGTTATCCTACAACAACAGGTAGTTTTATCATTATCATAGATAACTGGAGTCATCTCTTAATAATCGTAATATTAATCTCTTTGGTACCTTTCTCAGCCGCCTAAAAGTAATAATACTACTACTAATAATAATGAAAATAATAATAATGTTTATTTAATAAAGTGCCTTTATTAGCAGGAACCATTCAAAGCAGCTGTATGATGGTAACTCAAATAATATGTCTATATAATCATATCGTCTACTGTTAATAAATAATACCTCAACAAAATATTTAGTTGATTTTTTATACATTAATTTAAATACAACAGATGAAATACTTGTTACTGGATGTGATGATACTAGTGTGATTTATCGAGGTCTTTATCAACTTACCTCGAGCACTCCAGCGAATGTTAGAAATATATATTGTGACGTAATGCAAGATCGCAGTAAATGGATGGTAAGATTAGCATATGTAAATAAGATTAAAATTGTCAGTCATTTTTTAATGTGGATACCAAAACATATTTAATAATAAAGAATACTGATATAATATATATCAGGTAATTTTAAGAAGAATGGATGGCTCAGTAAATTTTGACAGAGAATGGGAAGAATACAAAAATGGGTTTGGATCATTAACTGGAGAGTTCTGGGCAGGTAACTAATATGTCCTTTTTTGTCGCAAATATGTTTATATCATATTTATAAAATATAAACTACGTTATTAAATAATATGTGTATGATTAGTGTTTTAAGTATACATACATACATACATATATATATATATATATATATATATATATATATTATTTTTCTCTTCAGGGAACAAATTTATACACAGACTAACAACAGACGGACGAACCTATTCTCTGAGAGTACACCTAAAATCGTATGAAGGGGAAGACGTTTTTGCTGAGTACAGTAACTTTCTACTCAAATCAGAATCAGATTTTTACCAATTACTCGTCAGTGGATATTTCGAAGGTAGTACAGCTGGTAAGTAAGATAAATCTCCATAAAATATTGATCATGTTTTTGTTGTAATTATCTTATATTTACTAATAATACCAAAATATTTTTAGTCTTATAATTACATATATCTACTTGTCAGGAGATAGTATGGCTTATCATAATTCCACCTATTTCTCGACAAGAAATTATGATCACGACACACACATTTATAGTTGTGCTGTTATGTTTGATGCTCCGTGGTGGTTTGGAGCTTGTCATTCTTCCCTTCTTACTGGAGAATATGGAAGGAACCTGTCATACGCTCGTGGAATTACTTGGAGTAAGTCATGGGGTTATTACAAATTTGCTAGATATGCTACGATGATGATTCGTCCAAATAAATGAACACTACTGATACACCGATAGCCTTTAAGGAAGATTAATAAATGACATTATTAACGTTTAAGTTTTAAACCCATCTCCCGTAATATTTGGAGAATATCCCCGATAGTATTTTGCGACTTCGTCATATAATAATTGATGACTTTATCCGATATTATTTGGGGACTTTGTCCGATATTGTTTGGGGACTTTATGCCATGTCGTTGAGGGCTTTATCCGGTATTATTTTAGAACCTTGTCAGATACTATTTGAGGACTTTGTCCGATATAATTTGGGGACGTTTCCGATGTTTTTATGGCTTTTGTCTAATATTATTTGTGGCTCTTTTCCCATATTATTTGGGGACTTTGTCCGATATTATTTGGGGACTGTACGATATTGTTTGGAAACTTTGCCATACTCGGTAGCTAATGGTTTAACACGTCATATGCTTTATTACGTTAATAATTGCCAAAATTGTGATATTGACTGCAATACATATTTGGTGTCTTCTTGCCAGCTTATTATTACTGTAATTATGTACGTTTCACCCTACAATGATCTTTTTAAATTTCTTTAAAATATCTAAATGTATCTAATCACATAACGTTAGTGAAAGGTATGGATGCATGATGCGGTTTATTCTATTTTATCATATTATTAGATGGTTATAGTATATACGTTGATATTGTACTTCAGGATCACTGTCTCTTTGTGTTGTATTAACTTCAAATGTATTTGCATATTGTGTTAATATAATATATTCTTTGATATTTTGATCTATGTAATTAGGTAATTTCACTGTTGAGTAATTTCAATGTCTGCCAGCAAAGGCTTTTAAATAAATCTATATTACTATTGATATAATAATAATAATTATTATTATTATTTTATAAAGTTGTGCCGCCGCAATTTATATACACCAAGGTATCGAATGTTAGGAAGGTATTATTTTCTGATTATTTTATTACTGATTATAAATATTTCTCATCCAATATGTACGTATTTAACGATGGATGCACGCTCTGTCCTGACCTATCATACTTGCATAAATCATGGTATGTTTGTATAGTTATTTCCATTTTTAAGTGCAATGGCTCATATGAATTTAGACATTTTAACCTGTGTCACTTGTCATTAGTTGTGGTCTAGAGGTTAAAATAGTTTGACTAGAAGTTGGCAGGGATTCGATTTGAATTCAGCAAATGAACATTGATATAGCTCAGTTAGTTACGTGGCGACTGGTTCACTCATCCATAAAATGAGAACCTGACAGGACGCGATGGCTGTGTGTTTGAGTAACCCTTTGCAGTTATAATGTCAGTATGCCTTGTATGCTTCCTTGTGAGTTGAGATTTGGGGTGGGGGAAAACAGGTCTGAGTCAGGGATAATAATATTGTAAATAATTTTGTAAAGTGCATTAGAGCAGCTTCTAGCTGAATAGGACGCTATATAAATGTCACATATTATTATTATATTTATTATTTTATTACTTGGCTCGTACTCATTGACATATTCACTTGGTGTTGGACAGTGATTAATTAATTAATTAATGAATAACTTATGGTTTATTTGATTATCAAGTGGCTTATGCAAGTATTAAAGTGCACAAGCCAACTGGGAGTTAATAATAATGTTATATTGTACAATACCACAGAACAGTATACTGAAATTAAAACTCTATAAATGGCTTATTTGCTTTAACCTATACCGATGAGGGGGAAGACATATGATAAGCTCATATTCTTGAATCGAGTTGAGTTTTATAAAGGACAGATGGGAAACCCAGATTTATTATGTTTGACGAAAACATTACCTACTAATGTTTGTGTATTTGTCTTGTATATGTGTGTGTGTCTGTCTAAGTGTGTGTTTCTCTATATGTGTGTAATTATGAATTTACATGGTGTAGCCAACTCTTCAGTTTAAAAAAATAAGTGTTCGACTTTTTGTAAAATTCTCGTTATTATGTTTTTGTATTTAATTATATTCGGTCCTTACGACTTTCTTGTATGCTATTTTCACATCATTAAAATAAATAAATAAAAATAGTTTAAAGTGGTCCTCTTTTAAAATTGTTTTTGAGATCATTCCACATCAATGCCAAGTTAAAAAGCGGTTGTTTTTCATTTAAGAAGAGTTACTACTACTACGACTATTACTACTACCACTAATACAACAACTACTACGACTAAGACTACAACTCATACTACTACTACTACTACTATTGGTACTACTACTATTACTACTACTATTTCTACTTTTACAACTACTACTACTACTAATAATAATAACAATAATACTAATTATAATAATATTTCAAACTTAATAAAGCGCACATTCTACCAAAAGTCACTAAAAGACGCTTTTTAGTAAGAACTCAGTAATAGGTATATAATAAATTTGAACCGTAACCATTATTTTTCAGTGGGAGCAAACTTGAAAAGTTGAGGTTTTAGAACGGAGTTAAATTTTCAAGACGCGATTCACTTGGTATTTGTAGAATTATGTGTAAAAGTATTTTTGTTTCAGTTTACTGACTGGTTCTGTACTTAACATGGCAAAAAATAAAGAGGTATTATTTTTCACCTTACATCTGATATAATTATTGCGTTTAAGACCTTTTCGTAATAGTGATAACTCTATAAGGCTATTGGTCACTTGATTATATCAACTGATTTTTAAATTTACTAATTGAGTTGACTATGGCATGAAAGCTACTCGTAACACAGGAAACAGTTTCCCATTATATATAGATGTTAACTTAGATAGTCAATACGTTATATTTGATGCTCAGCATGTATGAACGATAGACCCACGTTTTTTTAGGAGATATTGTGTTCTCTAAACAGTATATCCCGTTACGACTTACGATTTCACAAACATTTAGCAATATACTGACATGAAATTAATTTTAAAATATTAATTTTTATGTTTATTTAGCATAGTGTCATCAATATCTGCTTCAGACTACTAAACTCCATACACCTCAGCTATTTAGGTTCAGTTGCGTTAAAACAAAATAGTAACAGTTTTAATGAAAGGTATGTATAACGTGTATTAAACAACAGATATGGTTAACATTGAGCTTTTATGCTATTTATAAAATCAGAATATGGTATAAATGGGCTCTCCAATAAATAAAAAGAAAACAAAAAGAAATTTTAATTTTGTCGAAGTTTATATCGAGTTTAGCTTCAAAATGTTGAATAACATTTTACACCAGCAAATGAATTAACTCGAAATAAACTGAGATTCAAATATTCTATAAAAAAAAAATCGACTTGGACCAGAACACAATATTGCTGAAACTAATAAGTAAATGTTTTATGAAATTCACTCCGTTGGTCAAATTGTTTTTATCTCCGATTACGAAAGACTCTAAATACTAAAATTATCGACTAAATACGGGATATTAGCAACACGAAGAAAACATTGAGGACAAAAATAAGAAATATGTTTTACTTAATTTGTATTACTAAACATAAATTATGCTATCTACAATCTCTATGAGTAATGCCACAATGGTACTGAATTAATGTGTACATTTTCGAAATAAATAGCCTCTTTTCACGCTAGACGGCATATGCATAACCAAGGTTGTATAATCCGAATGCAAGGTGGTAATTCTATCATATGATATTTAGTAACTAACTGCTGTCGGGATAAAATTAGTTTCAGTAGATTATTTTCGTACATTGGATATGGAGGAACCAACAGATCACAAGGCCAATAAATACGATATAATAATACAATAACACCATTTATGCCCATATTTCGTAACAATATACTAATATTTACCAAAATTAAAATAACTTACAAGTAAATAACATTACAGCCTTCTGACTCGAACATATTTCCAAAATTAACTAATTAATATCGTTGTGTAACAAAAATAAATAATGTTTTTGATACTAAATTAATTACAGTTGACACCTGTTATAGTATAAATAATGGACCTAGGATCACGGAATGTACATGTGTATAGAGTACTATTACATTTAGTATGTAGCATAGGTTTAGGTAGAAGAATGTTAACATAATGCGACATATATTTTTTTTTTGGTATTCGGTATCAAAACAGATCATAAGTACCCTGCGAAAACGAGGCTGTGAATAATCAGTTACATATCCAATTTAGTTTAACATCTTCGAAAGAACAAGATCTTTTGATCGAATACTGAGACGTATTTGAGTGGAAGCTGAACGTATTTGGTCTTTGAGAGGAAATCGTTACTCAGCAAAAGGCTGTGGATAAGCGGCTAATCCTTAAAGGTGTATCTTGTTTTGCATGGATGGAAGTATGGATGTATGGATAGATTGGAGGATGCATGGATGTTAGGATGGATGACTGGATAGATAGATCGATGGATGAAGGGCCGGAGGAATAGTTAGGTCGGTAAAATTGTAAAATGGTATTTGTTAATTATATATATATATATATATATATATATATATATATATATATATAATATTGTTTGTGTGTATGTGTGTGTATTTGTGTATATGTGTATGTGTGCTTACACACGCGCGTGCGCATGAGTGCGCGCGGATGGCTGATTTATATAACTAAACTAAATATACTCTAAAAGAAGTTAATATTTATTCACTGATTATATTAGGCACATAATTTTTATCTGATATTTGATTAAAAGAAAAATGTAAAAGTAAACGTTATATGATGTAATATTTAGACGTTAAGACAGACACTCAATTATACCATTATACCATTATATCATTATATCATTATATCATTATATCATTATATCATTATATCATTATATCATTATATCATTATATCATTATATCATTATATCATGGGTTGGTTAAAATGTAGTTAGATAAATGTATTAGTAAATTGTCATATTTTTATGATTAATAAAATGGTATAGAAAAGTAAATAAATTTACCGATACAAACTGACAGTTATTATTCAGTAATAGCATATATTGGTTGAACAATCGTGTGTGTGTGTGTGTGTGTGTGTATTTGTGTATATATGTGTGCGTGTGCTTACACACACGCGTGCACATGATTGCGCGCGGATGGGTGATTTATATAACTAAAATAAATTACTATTTACTCACTGATATTACAATCTAAATATTTTTATCCTGATATTTGTATATATATATATATATATATATATATATATATATATATATATATATATATATATATATATATATATATAACTTAGGTGTGGAAACGATATCCGGGGGCGCCTCCGTGGTCTAGCGGTAGCGTGTTGGACCACAGATCACTACCACCCGTGTTCGAATCCCGTCGTGGGCATATCTGAAGGTTGTTTCGTCTTTCACTTCGTCTCATTACCTTTGGAGGTCGCTCGGCCCATTTAGCCTACCTTGTGCACAAAAGTGGCCGTAAAACATCAATCATCATCATCATCATCATCGAAACGATATCCGAAGTGAGATCACTAATTTATAATTACGTACGATCTGGACGGCCATTCACGATTCATAGATAATTGATACTATAACAATCGATTAATTATCAAAATATTTCATTACTGAAGTTCACAGAGAGCGAAATAATGCCGGTTACAGGGATAATCATCTAAGCCATGTAATGATCGAGAACTGAACCGTATACAGAATGTCATGCTTGAGATACTTGGCTCGCCAACATCCCACATCTGAGAATCATTGGGTAACTCTACTCCACTGGCCCAGGTGTACCTTCCATTATTCTCATATATCTTCCCACTTGTCCATACATATCCTGAATAAAAACACGTGGATTATGTCACAAAATTAATTTTAGTCAATAATGGCTGAATGTATAAATGTCTGAATTGTAAACATTCAGTTTAAACTCGTTGAATTTATTATATTCTATTTGTCTGTTTATCCTGTTCGAGTATAGGTTTTTTTCGGTCTAATTTATAAAAAAAAATCCACGATCGACTCTGTCACGTCCAATAAAACATTTGTTGTATGACATAAATATTAAGTATCTTCATTATACACATTCATTTATACAAACATACAAACTTACATACTCATATACTGTCATACAAACATATACAGGTACATAATCATGTGCTTAACTATGTACATGAACACATTGAGACTGGCAAACCATAGTATTAAATATTATCTAAACAGTTTTCGTACTTTCAGCGGATAATTCAAAGTATCGTTATTATATGAAACGAATATATACCTGATATTGGTAGTTGTCTATGAATATACTTTAATTCATCTATTGTCTCAATGCTTATGAGTGTTGCACCAAATGACTGACAGTACTCTATTGCAGCTGGATGATCAAATAATTTGGTGCTCAGGTGGTAACACGAAGTACGATAACGCCAACGAAATTTATCATCGCATATACCTGTACAAAACATAGTATTTATATTTTTAAATCTTATCTTTGATTAAATATATCTAACCTCATTCATTGTCTGGCAATTAGCATAATTATTTAAGAAGTTAAACTTGACAATTACAAACAGTTTGAGGCATTTTCTGAATTGAAACTATTTGGATTTTTAGTAACACTTTTACTTAAATCTTCCTGTCTGCAACATTTCAGTATTTTGAGGTTTTTAAATAGTATCAAGTACCACTGGAAAGATAAAATCCACTAATAAATAAAAATAATACGTTAAAATTATTAAGTTTCGATGTTATTTGGAATGTTCGACTAAAACTAATTTGGACGTGTATCCTATTTTTAATTTTAATTTTTAAAAATGAAGTTAATGGTAGGCTGAATTGATATAATTAGATGAAGTAAAAAAACGAAACACCCTTCGGTTATTGTTCAACCGGAATTTGAACCGATGTGTTAGAGATGTTTGGCCAAGTACGATATCTGATTAAGCGGTTCGTTGCCATTATTATAGTGAACCTTTTAGTATGTCAATAGTGACAGCAGGGAGTGGAATTTGATTAAGACTCAGCTAGGACTTATCTCCCAGAATAGACTCGCTAGGGAAATATCCCACCCAAAAATGTGATTCAGATTTGAAATTCAACTGATGATGATGATTGATGTTTTACGGCCACTTTTGTGCATATGGTAGGCTAAATGGGCCGAGCGACCTCCAAAAGTAATGAAGCAAAGTCGAAACCACCTTCAGATATGCCCACGCCGAGATTCGAACCCGGGTGGTAGTGATCTGTGGGCCAACACGCTACCACTAGGCCACGGAGGTGCCCATTGAAATTCAACTGAACTTTCTGCATAGCGATATGTACCACTACACAATGAGAACTCCATTATATGTTTACAAACAACTACTCTGTCACATAAGGATATACTAGAAGTTATGTTGCAAATGTCACAAAAATATAATAATTACAATATAGACGTTACATCTAAATTCTAGTGGTATATGGATAACTATTTATTAGACAATGTAGTTTACCTCTTGTTTTTAGTATCAGTTTACCGTGTTTGTTGTCTTGTAACTGATCATCGGTGATAGTAGTCGGCATTTCACTAAAAAGAGAACAGATATAATATCCACCGTTGACAATGACGTTAGCGCCTACACACGTGATGCCCCTTTCTAAGCAAATCTTCTCACAGTCAAATATTCTTTTAACACAAAACGTTACAGCCACAGAAACATGTTTCTCGTTTAGCATCTGATGGAAATATTTTTCATAAATGCATCCACCCTGTACATGTTTGTTTAAAACAAACACCAGAACATTTATGAATATAAAAGGAATCATTGTACTTTTGTCTTCCATACAAAATGTATCTAATTCCGAGTGAGAGTTAAGGTTCTGATTGCAGAATAACCCTTTTTCACTTTGATACATTATTATAATTCACTGCCAGAAATCGAATCATTTCAAAGGTAGATCGTACTGACTTGACATACAGGTACATCGATGTATAAGTCTATGTCTGTTTTAATATAATAAATTATTAATATATATAAAGCAGATACTTGTTATTGCTGACTCAGTGTAGCGGACGCTTAAGCCATGCAGTTTATAACTATTTATGAATAATTCAAGTTTAGTTATTACTTTTTCGCTGAATTGTGGCGATGCATCCACGATATGCCGATTAGCATCAAATATTCAATAACACAATATTGATAAGTCATCAAATATCTAACACAATTTTACCTCAAGCAAAGAGAACCATATTCCGTATGACGAACGACGCTGAGTAGAAAACACCAAAAAATCAACAATTGCTGCAAGTAACGATTAAGTGGTGAATAATTCACGATATGTCCATGTGAATAATATATACGACAAATTCTAACACTTTATTATGCTAAATTATAATTTGCTACTGTACGAATGTTGTTAATTCACAATGCCACTGTCTATATTAGCCATTCTAACCGTGAATGATGCACAACATAATATTATGTCTGATAGTGGAGTACATAATAGCACATTATGAACACTCTTGTTCCTAAATTAAACTATATGTTTTATCTATAACTATGTGATCCCCCAATACCCCATTAGATCAACAGCCACTGTATTTAGTATACGACCAACTACTGATAAACTCTTAGTATTTAAAACATGGACATCACTGGTCTTACACAATGATAAATATTTGTTTATTTTCGAAATACATTCACTCAGAATTGTAGAGTGTCAATTATATTTGCATTATTGTTATGTTGGTAATTGGTTTAGAACGATACAAGTACATAAGCTTAGGTATTGAACATCTATTATTATATACGGTATGCTGGCCTAGCGATTAAGCACCCGGCATTCGAACCAGCAATAGGTCGAAACATTTACAAATATTAATTTCTCGGTTCACAACATCGTGGGTGGCTGACTACGTTAAATGGCGCTGCCGTCTCCATTAAATTATTAAAAAGAAAAGGGGGACGTTAAACCCCCCTGAGGACGTAAACCACTCTGGCAGTGACCACCCTCAGGGTATCTCTAATCTAAACTTTGATATATGATAATTTACTTTTGATTTGAGGGTTACGTACTTAGACTTATATTGAATGATAAGAAATTACAGATGGTATCATGTGATAAGTAAAACACGTAATTTAATATGAATATACATCTCGGAATGTTAGCTTACGATCCTTTGCCTTAATTTATTGCAATCCCCAGAGATAAATATTTATGGTTTGAAGGTGTATACAAAGAAGGCATAGCTGTATGGATTGAAGGCAAGGTTTTAGCGTTCATAGATACTGTGAATTAATTATAAACATTCTAACATGGTATTTCACCAATTCCAGAATTGTTTATATTTATTACGAACAATTTTTAATAATCTGTCCAAATAATTGTCCATTATAGAAAAATAAACTTAGGCAGCTGGATATATTTGTAACTTTATTAACACTAATTTATGCTACTTTTGGCATAACATAGATTTACAAGTAAAGTGCCTGACCTTGTTGTTAAGATGTATTCGAACATCTTCATAAGATTACTGTTCCAGATATCATTTTGTGACCCAGAAAGCATTTTTGTTTTGTTCTACGATTTATAAAGGATTGAGCGATTGATGTTCATAGTTAAACTCACTAAGGAGATTTTCTTATGACAAATGGGATCCAGTAATAAATCTGGCGACCTTGAGCTGATATAGAGATGAAGTAATATATTTGAGTTATTTTATTAGTCGTTACATAAATCATAAAACGTTGATTCCTTTATTTTTATGAGTTTATTTCTTTGTGGATTTTCCCCTTGGAATTGAAATCTCTTTCTTCGAATTAACGCAAACAGGAAATGAATGGATGTTGATGATACAGCTCGATCAATAAGTGCAGAATTATTGATCCACTGAAGGCCGTTAAAGACATTTATTACTATTTCTGTGTTGTATATCCTGAATAAGCAGCCGCAATAGTTTCAAATAATATACTAGATAGTTAGGAGGAAGACGTTAAAACATATCTAAGAAACTCGCTCGGACTGTCTGAGCTGGTAAGACAAACTACGATACATCTACCGGAATTGATCATTGGAAAATACCTTAAAAAGGGGTTAATAATTAGCCGAGTTTCATTATGCATTATTAGGCGTGGTATTTCCAGCAAGCTATACAGAGGTGCTGCACATTGATATGAATAACATCAATAATAAATACGATATATTAAAAGACGTGAACCGACCTACTACAGGTATATGACCAACTACTCTACCAATGATATCACATACAATTCCATTTTATGTTTTGATTGAGGGAATGTTTTGTGTTTTATCTTCTTTGAGAACAATTCTCAGAAATAATGATAACTCGAGAACGTGAACTTTCAACTCAATTTAATTCAAATACATAAACAAGTTTACATCAAGTGATTCATTACGAGTAAATTATAAATGAGAGATTTATAGGTTTACGTAGTGATGTCGGTAATATATACTGGTGTAAATTTGTCTTAATATCACAAAAAGTAAACAAATGCCACCCGAATTGAAATTAATATTTACAGCTCACTATGTACTATAACCCTATCTGAGCTGCCATGTGTAAATGTTTATATGTAAATAATTTACTCCCCACACAGGCGACAACCATATAAATCAATGTTGTAAATATTATTGTAGATCAGCTACAAGGGACAAATATAACATTTAGAATATCAATATTACCTATACATCTCCTTTCACACCCGCACGCGCGCACACACACACACACACACACACACACACACACACACACACACACACACACACACACACACACACACACACACACACACACACACACACGTACGTAGCCTGCATGTAGCCGCTTTCCTGTGGGCGTGACATATTTGTCGCGTACGAAAAGCGAATTAGCTGGTTTCCACAGGCTGATGAGTAGACCAGACACATGCTTAGGTATACGCACACATTTATCAATATGTGGAGGTATTGAACATTTAATATTTAGATTAATATATGTATAGTTGTATTTAGATTTATGGAGGTAGGTTTCGAAGGAGGTTTAGATATGTTGATGCTCTGTGCCTGTTGCCTCTTACTATGTACCATAAAACACACACACACACACACACACACACACACACACACACACACACCACACACACACACACACATACACACACACACACACACACACACACACAACATACATACAAAACACAAACACACATAATGCATTTGTCTCTCAAATATTTATTTTACATTGATTCTTTATTGCAGGCAATTATTACGTTGAAAAATGAAACATCGTAAACCCAGCCACTGAAGTTGATGGGCCGAGCGACCTCCTATGGTAATGAAGCAAAGTCAAAGATAAAACAACTTTCAGATATGCCCACGGCATGATTTGAACAAGGGTGCTAGTGATCTGTGGTCCAACACGCAATCGCTACCGATAGAGCAAGGAAACTGAAACACAGAGGATAGCTTCAATAAAATAAAATCATTGAACTTGTCCTATTTGTATTATTAATGTATGTAATAATATACAGATGATAACACAAGTTAGGTTTATATAATGTAATACATTTTCAAAAGCCCGTAAAAAAGAATACCCATATACTATTATTAGACTATATTAGTTGACAAGTAAAAGGAAAAAAAGAGAACAGAGAAACAGCTTCGATGAGAAACGTGACAATGTCAGCCGAATGTTGAATAATCATAAATAAAACATGAACTTTGCCCATGACCTAACAATCAATATTTCTTTGAGGAAGATCATACGTTCATTTGAGTGATGACCTGAAAATGTGACGATGACATAGAGAAGGATGGGTTAATATTCAATTAATATTAGTTGTTTATGGTTAGGATAAACTGGTATGTTATTTAAAGGTAAGAATATTATATATATATATATATATATATATATATATATATATATATATATTACAGTCCTGAGGGGTTGGAAAGCCGAACACATACACTGCCCAACCCGCAACCCCTCAACCCACACTCCACCAAACCTACAAATCTCCACCCGAACCTAACCCACACCCATACTAAAAATGATATTGAACCCATGCCCAATCCAAACTACAACACAATAAACCGTACTGACCCAACCCACAATAATGGAGTCCGAACCCGAAATACAGAATTCCTGTTATTAAGATAATTTATTGAAAAACGAACTCAACTTTTCCATTGTAACTTATTTATATCTTCATATTAAAATCCTGTAGTATCTCATAGTGCATATTTAGTATGATATCAGTAACACTGGTTGATTTATTGATGGACATATGGTTGTCTCTTGATGGGGGGGAGGAGTAAATGGTCTTTTGGCTGATTGCTGATGGTCCTATTTTATATTTTGCTTTATCTACTGCAGAAAGGGATTGATGAACCTGGAGTAGTTTTTGTGTATTGTTTTGACGTATTTTCGGTAGTGTGGGGCATTCTATCAGGTAGTGGGTTGGACCAAAATAGTGTTGACAGACATTACATTTGGCATGTCTAACGGAAGTCGTGAAAGGAAGGACTTAGTGTTTCTCATATATTATACAACAAGATATGTGTTGCCATGATAGCACTTGAACACAACGATCAAGAGTACACGCAAATATGTATAAACAGCCAAACTACTTACTAATTAACAGATATACACTAAAACAACACTAGACGTGGGCATATCTGAAGGTTGTTTCGTCTTTCACTTCGTCTCATTACCTTTGGAAGTTGTTCGGCCAATTTAGCATACCTTGTGCACACAAGTGGCCGTAAAACATCAATCATCAATCACTAAAACAACACTTTTCTGTAAAGAGAACTAGACACTAACTACCTACTGGTATTATAACAGGTTCCTTCAGAACTGTTCAAACTGGAGATGGATTGTTAGCTGTATAAACACACACTGGACCAATTCTGTGATGGGTGGAATGGAATATGTATCTAATGTACAGTCTAACCTCATTGTTATCCTAACTCTGGGACCTGGCTGAAAGTGGGGCATTTTCAACTGTCAGCTTTGGTATGGTTAATTACACGTGGCTTTTGAACCTTTGTTAACCACAACTATCACAAGGGCAGTTGCTTTACATCTAAACAAATATTTAATCAATAATAACCTTGATGAATCACCAAAGCCTGCCTATAAAATTGCTCACAGGACTGAAACAGCCTTGGTTCGGGTAAAATATTATATTATGATGTCAATTGAACATTCCCAGAGAGTGTGTGTTCATGGTATTTTATCTGACATTCAGTTTTTGTTATCTATTGTACCTAAGGTTCAGTTCTTGGTCCTCTGGTTTTCACAATGTATACCCGTCCTCTTGGGATCATTGCGCAGCGATATGCCATCACCACATGGTGTTAAATCCCTAAAGACATCAGCATTACAGAAGGGTGCATCTTCGATTACCTGTAATGGCTCAGTAGACACTCTAGGGGCTACTTTTGACGGACATATTAACGTGTAAGAAAATGTCACATGAGTATGCTGAGCTGCCTACTAACATCTTAAGAACATCTACTATTTGAAAACATTCTTGACACAAGAATCACTTGTAACTGTAGTCCATGCCATTGTTACATCTGGGGTAGATTATTGTAACTCCCTGTTATATGGCATATCTGGTAATAACATTAATCGCCTTCATCGAATTCAGAATTGTGCAGCTCGCATAGTGACAAATACTAGAAAATATGATCGTGTCACCCCAATTCTTCAAAAACTGCATTGGCTACCTGTTAGACAGTGTATCCATTTCAAGATTGTATTAATAACTTATAAATCTATTAATGGTATGGTGCCAGCCAGAATATCTGTGTGAACTGGTGTCCATTATAAAGTTATCCGGAAAACTCAGGTCATCCAGTCAGATACTATTGCAGGGTAAAATGTCTAGGTTCAAGTCATATGGTAATTGCAGCCTCCACTTTGTGGAATAGGTTGCCGTCAAATATTAGAAATGCGTCGTCTTTTGCAAATTTTAAATCTCTTCTAAAACACACCTGTTCAACGTTGCTTTCACCGAAACATAATTATTATCTTTTAAATCACTTACATGTTTTTTAAAGAACATATCATTTGGGGTATTATTATATTACATATTATTTGTACAGCGTCTTTGAATGTTTGAAGGATTTATACTCCTGGAGTCTTTTGTTACTTCCGCAGACATCTTCATGGGAAGTAAGCTGAGGACAAAGTTTTCCCCATATTATGAGTAATTAGGTTACACTGATATAGGGAAATTGTTGAATGAAGAGCTATTATAGTCCCGACGTGTCATTCGCAGTATCGGAGATCTGCCTGAAATCCGCTGTTCTCGACCATGGGTCAAATAGATCAAGTGGATAGGCGCTTTAATTTAGATCCCACCACACCTAACTGCATATACTTAGGGACGCTAAATTAAGCGTGAATGAACGTTCCCTTAGTGATGAACGGAAACGTATGAGGGTTAGCTGTTAGGTTCGAGTAAATCATAGTATTTACTCAGGTTTGAGACGATATTTCGTTCTAGTCCAGTAATAATCCATTGCGCAGTATTGTTGCTTTGTTTTTATTTTAGCTAAATCACTTCATTGAGTCCATACTGAGTTAGTGTACATTGGTTTGTGGTGAACAAACTGTACTATTTGTTAACAAGCTGAGGGTATATAAAAGGCTTAAATTTTCACTCAGGTTAGAGAAGAACTTCGACGACAGACTAATCGGACTTATACCGATATATATTGTTCATATAGATAGCATTTACTTAGTTATTCGAACCAAGAATAAAGTTAAGGTCAACATCTGAGGTGTCGAAGTGTTTTATATACAGGTTTCTTTTGGACCACAAAAAAATACTGTTGAATGTAAACTGTGGTGTCAGACACGGTGTCAGACATGTTGAAACATGAAACATCGTAAACCAATCTACTGAAACACAGAGGATAGTTTTAGCAAAAATAAAATCGTTCACCTCGTCGTAGTTATATAATTAATGTATGCAACAATACACAGACGATGACGTAACTTAGGTTTATATGAAGTAATGAATTTTGCAGAAGCTTGACAGTAAAAAAAGAAGAAAAAAAACAACAGATGCTATTATTGCACTAGAGTAGTTGACAGATGAAAGAAAAAATAGATTGATAAACATCCAACCGAAAAACGGTTTCGATGACAGACGTGACAATGTCAGCCAAATGTTGAATGTTGAATGACCATAAACAAAACATGGACTTGGAGCATGAACTAGCAATCAATAATTGTCTGAGTGTTAGTGTTTATTTAGAAAATTAACATATTTAGAATAACCTAACCTAATGTTCTTATTGTTAACCTATATTACAAATAGAATGTGACAAGATTAGATAAATTGCACAATAACAGGAAATTACATCTAAATAATACTGTCATATCACATACATACACATACCCATACGCATACGCACACGCACACACGTACACACATAGTGACACAGTTCTATACACATACTCTAACACGTATTCGCTGACACAAAACCCATACAAATTGTTAATATGTTTTAACATTACAAATCTTTGCCATGTTTATTATGTGTGTTTATTATATTCCCGATGTGACAATCTCATCTGATAGAAATCCGCTGTTCTCAACAATAGGTCAAATAGACGAAGTAGATAGGCGCTTTTATTCAGATCCCACCACACCTAACTGTGTACTTAGGGACGCTAAATTATGCATAGATGAACGATCACTAAACATATACGTATGAGGATTAGCTGTTAGGTTTGAGTATATTATTGTATTTACTTTGGATTGAGACAATATTTCGTTCTAGTCCACTAATAATCCATCGTGCAGTATTTCTACTTTGTTCTTTGGGCTAATTCACTTCACTGCTTCTATATATATATATATATATATATATATATATATATATATAGCATACTTATCACATCTTTATCAAACTGTATTGTTGATTAACGCATCGAAAGCCTAAAAGGGCAAACTTGTAATTCAAGTTAGAGAACAACTTGCGGCGCCACATTTGTCGGATTTCTATCGATACGGTTTATATTGGTAGGATTTGTTTAGTTATCCGAACCTAGAAGCAATCTGAGTTCAGAATATGTGGTGTCGAAATGTTCTATATATAGGTTTGTCTTGAACAATATAAAATTATTGTTGAATGCGAACTGTGGTGTCAAAGTAGTTATTTTTGTGCATATACAAATTCACCATTGAACCACACAGAGGGGTTGTTTACTCTGAACTGTGGTGTCAAATGGTTATTTTTGTATGTGCTTCCGCCTTTGTACGTAGCCTGCTTGCAGCCTCTTCCCTGTCGGCGTGACAAATTTGTCGCGTACGATAAACGCATTAACCGGACCCCACAGGGTAGACAAGACACATTTAGAGGTCTACGATTGTATTGGTATGTGGATATGTAGAACCGTTTATATTTGGATTGATGTGTGTATAGTTTTATTTATGTATATGGAGGTATAGGTCTCAAATGCTGTTTACATGTTGATATTATGAACCAGTGTCACTTTAGATGTATCCTAAAACACACACACACATACAGACACAGATGCATATACATACACTAACACGCATTCGCACCAAAAAAAAAAAAAACGATATTATTTGCAAACTTTGTCCGATACTATTTGGGAACTTTATCCCATATATTTTGAGGACTTTGCCCGCTTTTATTTTAGTACCTTGTCAAATAATAATTTTGGACTTTGTCCGATATAGTTATTTTTCCGATGTTGTTTATGGATGTTGTGTAATATTATTTGGGTGATAAGCCCATATTATTTGAGAACTTTGTCCGATATTATTTGGTGATGGTCCAATATTGTTTGGAAACTTTGCAGTACTCGGTAGCTAGTTGCCTATATCGTAATGTACTTTATTACGCTGATTAATGCAACAATTGTGATATTAATTGCCCTTGAAATTTGTTTCCTTTTTGCCAGCTCATTATTAAAGTAAATATATTCGCTTCGCTATTCAACGACTTGTGATATCTTTTTAATTTCCTCATAATATATAGATGTATCTTATCACATAATGTTAGTAAAAGGTAAGGACGCATAATGTGATTTATTCTATTGCATCATAATATAAGTTGGTTACAATATATTCGTAGATATTGCACTTCAGGTTTAGTGTCTTTTTATGTAATTTTAACTTGAAATATATAAGAATATGTATATAAAATTATGTTAATATAATCCTGACCAATATATATTCTTTGAAATTTAGATCTCTGTTATTAAGTAACTTAATAATAATAATAATAATAATAATAATAATAATAATAATAATAATCGTAATACTAAAAATAATGATAATAATAAAAATAATAATAATAATAGTTATTATTATTATTACTTTCATTCTTCCTCTTCTTATTATTATAACTATAAAGCTGCGCCACCATATTTAAATATATCAAAGCATCATGTATTAGGAAGATAAAAGTTCCGATTCTTGTATTGTATACAAGATTATATATCTGATACAATATATATATATATATATATATATATATATATATATATATATATATATATATATATATGAGAATAGATTCCATACTTGTTTAAATCATGATATTTATCTTTGTTTGTATATATTCTAGTATAGCTGTTTAAATATTTACGTGCTTTTGTTCGTATGTATTTAGATATTTTAACCTGTGTCACTTATCAGTAGTTGTGGTCTAGAGGTTAAAATAGTTTGACTAGAAGTTGGCAGGGATTCGATTTGAATTCAGTAAGTGAACATTGACTTGGCTCGTACTCACTGACGTATTCACCTGATCTTAGACAGTGATTAATTAATGAATTAATGAATAACTTATGGTTTATTTGATTATCAAGTGGCTTATGTAAATATTAAAGGGCACAAGCCAACTGGGAGTTAATAATACTTTTATATTGCACAATACCACAGAACAGTATACTGAAATTAAAACTCTATAAATGGCTTATTTGCTTTAACCTATACCGATGAGGGGGAAGACAATTGATAAGCTCATATTCTTAAATCGAGTTGAGTTTTATAAAGGCCAGATGGGAAACCCAGATTTACTATGTTTGACGAAATAATTACCTGATAATGCTTGTGTATTTGTCTTGTATATATGTGTGTGTCTGTCTAAGTGTGTGTTTCTCTATATATGTGTAATTATAAATTTACATGTTGCAGCCAACTCTTCAGTTTAAAAAAATAAGTGTTCGACTTTTGTAAAATTCTCGTTATTATGTTTTTGTATTTAATTATATTGTGTCCTCACGACTTTCTTGCATGTTATATTCACATCATTAAAATAAATAAATAAAAATAGTTTAAAGTGGTCCTCTTTTAAAACAGTTTTTGAGATCATTCCATATCAATACCAAGTTAAAAAGCGGTTATTTTTCTTTTAATAAGAGTTATTACTACTACGACTATTACTACTACCACTAATACAACAACTACTACGACTAAGACTACAGCTACTAATACTACTACTTCTACCTCTACTACTATTACTATTACTATTTGTACTATTACTACTACTACTGCTACTACTACTACTAATACAGCTTCTACTACTACAACCACTAATACAACCACTAATACAACCACTAATACAACCACCACTATTACTATTACTACGACTTTTACTGCGATTACTACTACTTTCAATATTACTATTGTAAACTTAATAAAGCACACATACTCAAAGAAGTCACTAAAATAATTGTTTTATTAAAAACTCAATACTTGGTAGATACGAAATTTGAACGAAAGGCATTATTTTTCATTGACAGTAAGCTTGAAAAGGTCAGCTTTTAGGACAAAGTTAAATTTTCAAGACGCGATTCACTTCACATTGGTGAGTTGGCTGGTGTTAACTCGAAAGAAATGGTATTCAAATATTCCCAACAAAAACAACTTTCTGAAACTAAAAAGTAAGAGTTTTATCAAATTCAATTCGTTGGTTAAATCATTTTTATTTTGATAATGAAACACTTCCTGGATACTAAGATAATTGACGGGATATGATCACCCACGAAGAAAACATTGAGGACAAAAGTAAGAAGTATTGTTTACTTAATTTGTATTATTTAACATATGCTATCTACAACGTATATGAGTAAGACCACAATCGTACTGAATTAAAGTGTATAATTTCGAAATAATTCAACCCTTTTCACGCTAGGGTGCATACACTTAGCCAATGTTGTATATCCCGAATCCAAATTCATAATACTATTATATAGATGCAAAAAATATTTACTAAAGTAAATTCTGACTCAAATACATTTCCAAAACGTACTGATTTATATCGCTGTGTTATGAAAATAAAATATGTTTTTGATCATAAAGTAAGAAAAGTTGACACCTGTTATATTATATATTACTTGTCAAAGATCATAGATTGTACATGGGTATAGAGTACTATTACATTTAAAGTTTAGTATGCGGTTAGGTAGAAGAATGTCATATAAGGTTTTTGTGTAGATTTGTTGGTCATATATCGTCAAAGTCATTAATGTAGACTTATTTTACTGATCAGAGCAACAAGTAGCTTGGTAGGTGTCAATATGTTTTAATTATTAATTCAACATTATGTCACTAATTACCATGGCAATATCAGTGTTCCTCAGATAACCTCATTTCATGTAACCCATGAAGTGTAATAATGTCGAATTAGGTTATATAATTCCATATAAAAGGTTATTAAAGTCTTTAGTTATTACTGTGTATAATGATAGATGATGTGTCGTCATCGTATAACGTCATTATGAATTATATATTTTTAATGGGCGATGACGTATTACTGTTTGATGTTTATCGAAATTCGGTTTCATGACAGATAATAATGAGGGTCAAAATAATCTACTATATATCTAATTTAGTTTAACATCTTTGAAAGAACAAGACATTTCTCAAATACTCAGACCCATTTGAGAGGAAATGGTTACTCACCAAAACTATGTAACAAATTCTTCAGTCTAGAAAAGATCATTATTTTAGAATGTGTATACGCACCTTGTGATGGTTCAACCTTTTATATTCAATGAGACGAAAAGGGTGATATAGTTGAACTTGATGCATTATTGTGTGACATCGTAAACCCAGAACATGATATATTCCTAACAGGTGATTTTAACAGCAGAACTAGCAATATTGATGATTTTATTCTCCTTGACGGAGATGAGCAAACTTGATATTTACATGATATTTACATGGTTGATACATTCAACATCTCACGCCAATCTCTGGATAAGGGAAACGCAAACAAATTTGGCTTTTCATTGCTATCAATATGCAAAATATATATCTGATGAGTATATATACTGCTCACAAACTAGGTCTAGTGTGGTTGATTATATTTTAATATCATCCAATTTGTTCAACAGTGTGAAAAGGTTCACTGTTGGTGATCTCGATGAATCTGATCACTTTCCCATATCAGCTGTTCTTAACTGTATGCATCATATAGACACGGAAAGTGATAACCGTACTGAACATACTCGATATATACACAACACAGTCCACTTTATTGATGTATTAAGCAGTGCAACTAACGACGACATGCTGAATAATAATCTCTATGATACATTGGGAAATAATACCATCTACAAAGCAGATCACATCATTGTTGATCTTCTACAAAGTGCAACCTCCAACACATTGGAAAAGCGTAAAACAAAATATTACCGTCCAGAAAAGGCCAAAGTCAGAAATGCCAAATGGTGAGACAATAATTGCGAAAAACTAAAATCAACCAAAGACACCGCTTTAAATCAGTTTAGGTGAAATAGAACACATCCTTATTTACAATCCTACTTAAACGCCAAGCGAACCTTTAAATCCACTTGCAGAGGAAAGGAAATAAACTTTAAAAACAAATTATATGGCAATATCCGTGACAATGTACATTGCACTACCGCTTTGTGGAATGTCATCAGGAGATGTAGAGGAACCTCAGATGTATACAAAAATATTTCTGATAATACATGTTATACATATTTTGACAATTTATTAATCCTGATTGTGACGTTGGTGAAGATTTCAAATCGCAAATATGTAATGTTATTACAAATTACGATTCCTATTGCATAAATTGTGAAAATAACATTCCACACGAATTGAATCCTGATATAACGTTATCAGAGGTTGAAAATGTGTTAAGGAACCTAAACAATAGTAAATCTCCAGGCATTGATGGATTGTCATATGAAATGTTAAAGAACAGCAGACTTGTTATAGCTATGCATTTATGAGACTTGTTTAATGCAATTCTCACTACTAGTATGCACCCATTATATAAAAGGAACTAAAAGTGAATCCAATAATTACAGAGGAATATCAGCATTATTATTATGTACGCTTGGCAAGGTTTTTACAAAAATATTTAACTCTAGAATGATGTATTGGGCTTCTTCTCAGCAAAATTTAATCTAATCTAATCCAGCATATTGGAAAGGTAAATCAACAATTTATCACATATTTACATTAATGGCTATGACACAGAAATATATGTCAAGAACTGACGGGACGTTTTATTGTGCTTTCTTTGACTTCAGTAAATGCTTTGATTCTATCCCTCACTTACTCTTATGGTCAAGACTTATCAATAAATGTATTCAAGCCAGGATTTAAAGGTGTTTCAATCAATGTATGTATCAAAGTTAAATCTCGAGTCAAAACTCCCAATGGTTTAACCGCAATATTTCAATCTATAACTGGTACCCTTCAAGGTTGTATGCTGAGTCCCTTTCTGTTCATTTTATATCTGAATGAGTTTGTACATATGTGCAATGATGCCTGTCCTGGTTTATTTATCAATGAATCAATGCCGAGTGTACATATGCCACTATATGCTGATGATGTTGCTATGGTAAATGACACAATAAGCAGATTAAACCTAATGAGTGAGTTCTGCTCGAAATATTGTCTTAGTATAAATATGTCCAAAACAAAACTAGTCTCCTGAAATTAATTAAATGTCAAAATTATCGACATATTTCCAATTCAAGTCTTCACTAGAACTACAGTCTTATAACACAGTAAATTTGCAAAAGAAATATCAAATAACTTTGGCTAAATTTCGATATACAAATCACAAATTATCTATTGAGAGATTTAGAGGTACATTGGCAAGAAGTGAAAGAATATGGATGTTTTTGTGTAAATAACGGCATCGTGTAATAGAGGGTGAGTATCATTTAATTTGTATCTGTCCCCTGTATCAGATCCACATTCCTGCAAGACATCCTTCGCGACAACTCTTTTAATGCATTTTGTTATGTATTGTTATGCAATAACAAATATGTAAATATTGATCTATCTAAATATGTTTACCACGCTCTAGATGTTCATCACATGTTCAACAAGTTGTAATTTGGATCTTGTATCTTTATGCATCTATTATTTGTCATGCACACAATTGTGCAAGTACTTTGTCCCATGTCCCTAGGCGTATTAAATACACAATGAAAGCTTATGGTAAAGGCTGTTGATGTGCGTCCAATTCTGATATGTGTGTTGTTTTGAATGTATGAAGTATGGATGGATGGATGGATAGATTGGTGAATGAATTGATCGAAGGATGGATGACTGAATAAAGGGATAGACCGATGCAGGAATGCGGGGATGCAGGGGAATAGTTAGATCATTAAAATGGAGGTAATTTAGGTTATATATAATTCATCTTAGTTATTTGTGGGAATAGAATTATCTTTCCTAGGTCCAGTTATGTCCAGTCTGTACTATGACATTCAAGGCTAACTTTAGTCTCCTTGTCATTAATAAAACCCTATATTATAATTATAGTTAGTATAGCAGACATTAGGTCTGATTTGAAAATGTTAATATATAGAACGGCAATTCCGCCATAACGGTCTGCTAAAGCGCCGATGTAAATTGTTATAATAGTGACGAGTAGGTCATAGTATTTATTGGATTTGTATGTTTATGAGGTATTTGACCCTCCAGCAAATATCACAAGGCATATTATGCTGCGGATGAGAAAGTTCCGTTTTCTATGCGTGGAGACTATATTTCCATGCATTCAATAAAATTTGATCTAGAGCCGTATAATCCATGTACTATTTGCGTCTTTGGAGGCACGCCGTTTAAGTGTTTGGTTTGGTTATCCAGCATTTAAATGACTGTAGCAGGCACAGTACGCTCTTAAAGCATTATGAGTACTCCTGACTCAGGAATAGAAACACTGCATCGCATCTTGAGCGGTCGCATTGGACACGGCTCGCGCGGTTGGTGTGTTTTATATAACAACTTTAGTTGCACATAAAATTCACCTTGGTTGTATGTGGGAATAGAATTATCTTTCCTAGATCCAGTTATGTCCAGTTTGTACTATGACATTCAAGATTAGCTCTAATCTGCTTGTCATAAATAACATTTAAGAACTACAATAGTTAGAATAGCATAAATTAGGTCAGGTTTGAAAATAATTCAAACAGTACGGAAGCTATGACGCGCTAATACGGTCTGCTTCAGCGCAGATGTCAGTCTTTTAATAGCAATTAAGCTAAATAGTTTTAATAGTAGTCGCTTCGTGACGCCTGCCCGTTGTAAAAACTGATCTTTGAAGACGGTAACAATTGTGTTATATGGTTTATATAGTATTGCTTTGAAGAAAGATACAGCAATTAAAAAATATCTATAAATAGGGCTGCTTAGATAATTAAGCTAAACATTCTCACTACTGCCGTGATCTGACTTGGGTGTTTTACACCCAAACTCCACGGCTGTAGGTGATTCGTATTTTGATTTTGCTTGGCGGCTTAGGGACTGGTGAGACATTACACATGTTTCAGCAAGAAAAGTCGCCACTGAAGAAACGTCCAGAGTTTGAATTCACGGTTCGAGATTCTCTGTGCCTGTGCCTTATTATACAGAGCTAAAATACACACACACACACACACACACACACACACAAAAAAACTCACACACACACACACACAGATATATATATGAGATATATTGATGGAGTCGAATATACTATCTATTTACGATCCTTGATAACAATGTCGTCAATGATATCATCGGTATCATCACAGGTCGATTACTGATGATGAACGACAATAGCCAATTGGTTTCTTCCACTTACATGCTAAACCTTTGAACAACGACTGGCAAAATATTAAATTTCATTTCAGCTTGGTAATTTGTACTCGTAGTCTGGATGTAGAGTCTACATGCTTTGAATTTCTTGTTCCTGGGTTTAGATCAGTAGATGGTGACCATATTGGACCAACGGTAAATAAAAAGCATGAAATTTAATTATGATTAACCTCTAAGACTAAGTGACTGTCAGTGTTAAATAACATGTATTATTTATTCAGTTGACCAAACTCGTGATAATCACAATCATAGTCATTTCTTCAGCATCAAAGGACTTATGATATAATTCATTAATTGTATTTCAATTTTAATATGAAATATTTCAGAATTTGACATAGAAATTCAATGATTATTGATTTGCAGCTAGCAGCCTGACTAGCCCGAGAAGTTTGCCAAGGATTTGTGCCCAGTTATTCAATACATTAATTATGTTCGGATATTATAACATTAATTAATCAGTTTTAAGGACAATTATACTTATAAGTGATTTATGATACTTCCAAGCATTATGACGACTAGTAATATTGGATATCATAACGGTATAGAAATAAACTTAGAATCTAACGTTAACGAAATCAATAGACAATCGGGATATTGATATAGCATGTAAATGTTATTCATAACGTTGATCTGTTTATGTAAAGCCAGTATATTATGACACAATAGGTAATCGTAAAATTCAGACTACATAAAGAACACATAGGTCGATTGATAAAGATAGTTTGTTGCTGATCCTGTATGCCCTTTCCTAATATTGGATCCACAAAATCAAATTTATCAACTGATGTATCTACATAATTATACATTGAAAGACATAGTGGATGAATAGGCATCTTTAAGAACATACGAAATTCCAAGTAGGCCATTACTTAGATGTACACTGGATATTTCAGGCTGCAAAGAGACGGTATTGATAATGGATGTTGCTCAAAATAATGGCAATGGTAATTATTAGATATTCAAGTTTAGTGAAATTGGAGTTAATAACACACAGGTCCCAGACAAATTTGGGTAATTCTAATAGAAAAATTGTATATAAGGACCACAAAGACTGTTTTCAGTGTTGTAAATAAAATAGAAATAATATTGTATATAAGGACCCCCAAAGGCGTCAGAAATGTATATTTAATAACAACTTTAATGAATTACACAAGTTTTCATATATAATTAATCACAATGCTGATACAGATTGAAATATTTCCAGTTTTCTAAATTACCGGTAACGAGTCTGCAAATACTTAGGGACGCTAAATTAGCCGTGGATGAACGTTTACTTATTGGTGAACGGAAACGTATGAAGATTAGCTGTTAGGTTCGAGCAAATCATAGTATTTACTCAGGTTTGAGACGATATTTCGTTCCAGTCCAGTAATAATCCATTGTGCAGTATTGCTACTTCGTGTTTTTTAGCTAAATCACGTCACCGATTCCATACGGAGTTGGTGTACATTGTCTCACGTGATGACCTAGGTTATCGAACAACTTCGATGACAGACCAGTCGGAAGTCTATCTATACGATTCAAATAGTTAGGATTTGCTTAGTTATTAGAATCCAGAATACAGCTGAGGTCAAAAAATATATATATATACAGTTGAACATAAACACGGACGCACACATTCACTCACGAACGAGATACACAGACGCATATAAATATAAATTCTTCGTTATATTCTACGTAGTTGTTTCCAAAATGTTATGTGAAATATTATCCTTTATTATAATGAACTCGTATAAGCATGTTTGACACTTACAATAGCTCAATAATTGAATTCCTTGTAATTATAATTATATGTTAAATAAGTATCATCATTTCTTATCCAGGTAAAATAATAATTTTGTGTTTTTTTGGTTTTTTTGGGGTGGTTTTTTTTTGTGTGTGTGTGTATGTGTGTGTGTTTTGATAAGTATTCACATGTCTCTTTTGAAATCAGTTTAAATTAAAGTTAGATGTTTATCAATTCCTTACCTAAGAGATAAAGTTACCGAAGATGCTAATACTACGTATATATAAATATTGTGAAGAAACATTTGTAAAAGAATCATTCTTACGTAAGAATGCTGTTCATCGATTTCATTTAATATTGTCAAACTTGATATTCTTTTTAAACTCTTAGCTTATTTTGAACTAACATCATCATTGTGCTCAATTATTATTGACTTTCTTGGTGATAGGAATCAGCGTGTTACACTTAACAATACTCCGATTTGAATAATTACACCCAATACTAGTTCTACACATTATCTGAATTTATTTTATAATATACACAAATCTAATAAATTATCCATAAAAAACATTCGCATATTACGATATGCAGCTGATATTACTTTTGTTTCTTTAACACAATTAAAATTATTATATTCTGAACTACCAAAAGCAGGTGTTCTTGTCTAATCTTGCTTGACAATAAAGAAAGGAAAGGAACTAATATTTGACAGTAGTAAAGCCACTTTAAATCACAATCCATTAAAGGTATTGATATCTGATTTAGATGCATCTAATAAGCTTAAATACCTTGTTAATGGTATTGATGACCAAGTATCCTAGTCTTACCATTCATATCTTATACACAATTAATAAAGATATGTAAAGAGAAATTGTTAACTTGAGATTGCTAAAATTAGTTATCACTGATTGGAAGTGATTGCATTATAATTGTATTAATAGTTGGACATCCGTGGGTAACTCACAATAACTCACAATAAAGCATATATAATTTTTACTTAAGCTTCTAAAGTAACTGGTATCTTTTTGTAAAGCACTGCTTAGTTATAAATAACAAAATCACTGTCTAAGGTAAACAACAAAATCGAAAACATAAACCATTTGATTCATTATTATTATGATGTTATAAGTTCTGGTAGATTGTTAAGATGTATTTCAAGTCTAACCCAGTAGAATAGAAAGAGATGTGTGCCACAATCGATGGTCTTCGTGCAATAATCCCCTAATAATGTATATCTTGATGTCGTGTCTTCCACAATGACAACTAATGTAATGTAAACATGGTTTATTAAAGTACATCCTATCTTAACTTTCTCTCACCTCCCCCCACTCTCCCCCCCTCTCTCTATATATATATATTTCTCTCGCCCTCTTTATCTCTTCTCAATTTGTATGTGCCTGCATGTTTGTGTGCGCCTGTGCGTGTTGTTTGTCCATACATGTGTATATTTTGTACTTAACTGCATTAGTCAATAGGCTTTGTGTAGACGGTGTTTACTGTTGAACCAGTTTAACTAAAATATTTGATCAATGTGAACTTTGTACCAGGACAATTATTGATACAAAATAAATATTATTTCATATTTAAGAATTGATCACTTCAAGATAAAGTACAGGTGAATGGTATATTTATTATGCTACGTTTAATAATTGCTTGTATAATTTTGATTTATTCGATTTTAAAATTACTCTTAATATGATCAAAAAATAGACCAAACTGGAAACATACTTCAGACCATCTATTGAGTACCTCTATAGCGGAGTATTCCATTACCCTTGCTTTAAGCTGTTTAGTACATAATGATTATTTTATGTTAAATCCAGACGAAATGAGGCATTTAGATGAGCCAGCACAATGACAATAAAGCGGATTAGCAGTTGATATCACGATAATGAGGATATCCATTCTATGGTAACAAGCCAATAAAGAAGGCTTAACGCCTAGAAATGACTACATTACACATCGTTCAGCTGTTAATGTTCAACTCCGGTTAATCATTTGCATCACGAATGTACGTAATTCTTGATCAATATTTCCTTCTTTGTTGAATGTTTACTGATCGTTTCCTAGGTTTGTTTATCTATCTTTTAGACGGTCTATTTCCTCCCCATATCGTCCTCATTCATTGTTCAAGTTACCGGCTTATTAATTAGAAATACCAATCTGTTTTAAATTACCACCTTATAGCTATTCGCCTTAATGGTAAAATAACCATGTAATAAAACAATTCCACATCTTGTATCCATAAATATGCGATGAGCCCCATTGTTATTATTTGTAGATGCACCCGTTTGATAAAGGTCACATCTTCATTTGCTGAAGATAACACACCCGAGCCCATTTAATTTACGATTTTTCTCTCACTGATAAATCCTGACTAGTTGCAACAACTGTCAGTAAATTTCTAGCTAACCCGTTTTGTTTTGTTTGAAGCGATGCTTTTGCTTATATGGATGATTTACGATTCTAGCATATTCCTAAGCGTATCAGGTGATCCACGGGCGGTTAACCGATGACAAATCATAGCATAGAAAAGCATCACGACACCGATCACACGATGTCACGAAGCAGACTGGTGCACATATTTGAACAATTGAGACAAAATGCACCGTTGTATGAAATAATTCATTGCATCACAATACACTGTCGTATAAAATATTAGATTACGTCACGTAGCAGTCATCAGAAAAGTTTATCGATTATTAATATTATTATTATTATTCTTAATATTATTTATGTAACAATTCAGTTACATTGTATAGTATTATAAAGATGTAACTTAATTTAATGTATATATATATATATGAATGACAGTTTTTATTCTAGCCAATCAAGACAATATATAGACAGTTTATACATATAATGATATATTTTCAATCAAATACATCACTTTTGTTATAACTTTCTTGTTTTACTGATCTTATTCAAATATATAATTATTTTTAGGCGTTATGCTGATTGTGATTTTTTTTTGTACTAGTGTACCTGGTAAATGGAATGTAAATAAATATATGTTTGGTATTTTAACGAATAGAATGTATAGATATTTCTATATCAGCATGTAATATCAATATTCGAAATTTAATTACTTTCAATAGCGCCTGCATAGAAAAGGTCAAAGATTACGACTTATCTGGAAACACACAACAATTGCCGATAGAGGTTATCAGTAACAACAAACTTTAAATCTATTAACTCATCTTTGAAAGAACGTAGGAAATATATTTTCTGAATCTCACTCTTTCCCTGAATAGACAAATAAGGAAATCTTAAGCCATTCGTTGTATATAAACCGTGCCAGAAAGACAATCTGTTTAGTTATAAGAATTACATAATTATAATTTACAAACATGGTGGAAAGAGAAACATCGTTTATACGTCACATGTCTTTGCAATAATTCGAGCGTGACACTTCTGTTAAAGTTAGTCTTCTACTGTTGGGCAGACATGTGCAGTTTATTAAAAATTAATCCTTTGCCGGAAGGAATAACAAGTATCTCTTCACTTAACCCTGCCAACTACATGTCAATATTGCTATGTGTGTGTGCTTATTTGCCATTGTTATCAGCAGGAGAACAGTAATTGCTTATTGATCGATGAGCTAGTTATTGCCTATTCTCATTTAATGGAAAATGTACTCTTCATGCAATTTTCCAATTATTATTCAAATATAAGATACACTTTATTAGTAGATAATGACATTCTAGTTTAGAATTATGTTAGTAGGTAGCCTAAGATAGTCACAAGATTTTATTAAATGATATATGGTGCATCTTATGTACAAATCATAAAATATCTTAAATAACTAGTAATTACACTTTCTAGTATTAAGATTATTTTATGAATATTTATTATTTCTTTTCGTGAAGTCCTCCCATTGCTTACTGTTGTTGTCAGTGATCACGTTAGAAACTATGGCAGTAATCGTTATTATCAATATTATCGTCATTATGATAATACGTATCAAAGTAATGTTCTCAGAGATTAAGAACATAATGAATGGACTTAAAACTGTACTTACAATTAATTGCTTTGCAAACTGCCTTCTTTCCATTGCTAATTACTTAGTGTTAACATCGTTTAAGATATAAATTATCGAGGATAGCCTGATACTTTGGTTCTTAGTGTTAGCAGGTTATTCTAATTAAATTAAACTTATTGGGAGAACAAAACAAATTCATCTATGCCAATACATAAATAAATCAATAAGTCATTCAGTCAGTCAGTGAGTCAGCCAGTCAGCCAACCAGTCAGCCAGCCAGCAAGCCAGCCAGCCAGCAAGCCAGTATGTCTGTCCGTCCGTCCGTTCGTCCGTCCATCCATCCATCTAATTGTCTAATTGTCTGTCTATAGAGTAATCTTTTTCATAAACAAATGAAAATTAAATACTACTCGAACTACTCAGCTATAATTAACATATTTAATTAGCCAAGTTAGACCTTATGTGCTTAAAGAAAAACATTTGTTGATCCACGAAAGTGTATAAAATTCGTGTATGGATTCAGATAACATTAACCAAAACAGACTAGCCTACAATAAATATAGCCCTCGTTAACTGAAGTACGAATTTCATAGTGTTTTAGCTCTCTTGTTAATAGCAAATATACATTACTAGTGGTTAAATTAAATAAATAATAGAATACATCAATATTTAAATAACGGTTCACACATTCCTTGTAGACGTTTGGCTTTGTTTTTAATTTCTTATCTACCACATCACATATTCTCACTACTTGAATGCTCTTCTGTGGTAATGCCACACTTGATGTCCTGATCATCTTTCATATTTAACATATAATCCAAGGCACTTCTGCAAATTTGATGGATATATATATATATATATATATATATATATATATATATATATATTTTATATATATATATTATATTCCATTATTATTAGTAAGATATTAGTTAATTTAATTCATCTTGGAAAGTCTTAGGGCAACGAAAGCCAACGAAATTGCATCATTTAATTGGTAAATGTGGCAGATAGCAGACAATGGACATAATTAATATAAGTATAATCATGGATCATAAACCCTATCCGTTTCTAACTTAACGCGCACATATAGAACTCCACATAAACACATAAACATTGTTTTAATTACTTAATCTATGAAAGGATACCAAATACCCATGATAGATTCCCTCCCAACACCCTATCGCAGTGCATACCATTGATAGAAGAGTTCTCAACCTTTCACAGAGACTGATATCTGACAGTTACTAAAAAGGTCATCTGATGCTTTATATGCAGTTGATACTATGCCTATATGGCTTATGAAAGAGTGTCAGACTTATTTTCTGTTAGAAACATATAGTTCATCTCTGGGCGTTTGGACTCTAATATTATAAACAATTAGAGGAGACCTGTTTAAACCCTAACAGTTTGGTATATAATGTTATAAAAGGGCAGTTGTGTTCCAACTGAACACGTATTTAATCAATATTAATCTTAATTAATCACCACAGACTGCACATAAAGGTGGTCACAGCGCCAAAACACCATTGGTTTGGGTGAGACATAATATCATGATGTCAATTGATCAAGGTAAGTCAGTAATATTTGTTCTTCTGGATTTGTTTTGTTGCATTTGAGTCAGTTGACCATAATGTACTTTTCTCTAAGATGGAAGAAATATTCGGTCTATCAGGTAAGGTACTTGAATGGTATCAATTCTATCTCGAACAACACTCCCAGCGAGTGTCTGGTAATGGTATTTTATCTTGTATTCATTTGCTGTAATCTGGTGTACCACAAGGTTCAGTTCTTGGTCTTCTAGTTTTTATAATGTATACCTGTCCTCTTGGGATCATAGCGCGGCGATGTGATGCTAAATATCACTTGTATGTTGATGACACACAGCTGTATTTATCACTAGACTCTGACAATAGGCTAAATTTTCAACGAGTGCCTTTCAGTGGCTCGTGTTAGTAAGGGAGGATTAGGACAAGACAAGACAATTTATTCAGAATTTCCGATTCACATATAATACATGACATAGTAGCATATTAATAGTAATAGAGGATATTGAGGGACAGGCATAGCCATAATGGCTGTCTTCCTACCTGTCCATAACTGAATAGAACAATAAAATAAAAAAAACATGGTTTGAGTATGGAAAAGATTTTGTAGACACACACATACATAAACACTTACATATACACGCACATGCACACACATACGCACACACACACACACGCAACACACACATACACACGCACGCACGCACGCACATACACATACACACGACACATACACACACACACACATATATATATATATACATACATACATACATACACATAAACACATACCTACATATGTATGTATGCAAACAGTAATTCTGGTAATTGGGAAACTGTTCTTTTAACATGTCGTAGGGAAGGAGATAGAAAAAGCGGATTTGGCAAAATAAAAAATGCAGCGAAAATTAGCTTAGGTACTTGCCACCAGGAGATGGAGATAAGAGACACACTCTGTTTCCACACATAAACCAACTTTATCAAATATAGATGCCCGTAAGTGAGCTATTACCTGTTTAAAAAATATAACTTGTGTGGTCTCACTTGGCAGAATGCGCATCCATTTGTTCCAAATTTGAGGCAAATTGTAAAGAGGTAAACTTTGATAAAAAGGGGATGTACCACTTTCCACGTGCAAAATATCAGCCTGACGGGTAATACGAATTATATTTGAAGGCATTATCAAACGAATGAGGCAGTCTATTATTGGCGAAATCGTACATGAAATAACGAGGATTGATATCCATACATGTCTTTTAGTTTCAAAATATTGGACTTGCTTAAACAGAGGTACCGTATGACTATTATATTATTTTCTATTTATTGTACAAATTGCACGTTTTTGTAGTAATTCTTTTTTATGTACGACTGATTGGCAAACCCTACCCCATGCTAAAATACCATATGTGAAGTGTGGTTGAATGAGTGCAAAATACAGTGTCATTAGGCTTTCAACTAGTGAAATATATTTAACCTGTTTGATGGAGAACAAGACAGGAGATATTTTGCTGTTGATGTGTCTTAAATGGTATTTCCATGTCAGGTGTTCATTTAGTAAGATACCCAAAGACTTAGTCGATTTTTCTTTTAATTGTGAACTAATTCTTTGTAATCTAGTGTTATTTATTTTAATATCTAGTCCTGTGAAGTCGCAATGAGAGTGTTGGGCTCGTATAATGATGTACCTTGTTTTCGTAGCATTAAGTGATAACTGGTTTGCATAGGATCATTCATAGAGTGAATTTATTGATACGTCCGCCTCTCTAAAAGGCTGAGTCAAGTTTGAGTTTATTAAATAAAGTGACGTCCCATCAGCAAAAGACAATATATTAGTATGTGTTGAGTAGGGAATATCAGTTACATATATACGCTATAGGAGAGGCCCTAGAATGGATCATTGGAACTCCACATTTTATGGAGCATAGTTAGGATATGGACTTTTCAATTTCTACATATTTTATTCTATCTGATAAGTAGTCCTGAAACCAACAATTAATAATTCCCCGTAGTCCACAATGGTTAAGTTTATTTAATAATATTTTATGATTTATTACATCAAAGGCTTTTGAAAGGTCACAAAAGATTGATAAAGTATGTTCTTCTGGTTGTTTATTGATTAATCAGATGTAGAATTGGGTGTATTGTTGAATATTTAGCACTAAACCCATTTTGATGTTTATGAAGTATATCATTACAATCTAGAAAGGATGTGACTTTATCATACATAATTTTTTCAAGTATTTTTGAAAAGGATGATAGTACACTAAATTGGTCGATAATTGTTTATGAGGCTATTATCAGAATTGTTTAAGATTGGGATGACTTTGGGTATTTTTAGTCGCCTTTGTACTACACCTAACAGATAGGACTGATTGATTATATGTGTAATTGGCTGATGAATAAAGTGTATTGTTTCTTTAAGTCATTTTGTAGATATATCATCCTGTCTGCTACTGAATGTGGGTTTCAGTTTATTGGAAGCATTGATAACTTGAGCGCATTCAATTGGTTCCAGGAACATGCTATTTACATTAAGGTTTTTCATATATTGTGTTTATTTTCTCTTTGTTTTAGGTACACTCTGAGAAGTTTGCATTCCTATTTTTATAAAGTGATTGTTAAATTCTTCTGCATTTATTGTATGTTCTTTATTAAATATACAGTATTATTATTATTATTATTATTATTATTTTTACATAAATGTCAAAAGCTGATGATATTTAAATTAGAGAGGGAATATAACTGGTCTTACTATTCCACCTATTTATTTGGCGGGA
>JAODUP010001123.1:0-60000 GCA_025642065.1 Paralvinella palmiformis | reverse complement strand
AACCAACCGGTAAGAGACCACGCCTTAGTGACAGTCCTAGGGGCAGTAGCACAAGTCAGAGTCCACTGTACAAAGACTGTAACAAAAATTCCAAAGAAATGGCTGAGGATCAGTATGCTACGTTACTAAAAATAAACTGTATATGCTCCTAATATTTATGGATGCCACCAATCCTTCCCTGTCTGTCATGGAACCAAAACAGAACTAACATCTCGTTAAAACTAATCAAAGCTGATAATCGTACATTCCAATATGTGTATGGCGTTGAACGATACACCAACTCTAAAGCACATCCAATCGTTGCTAGATTACCACATATCAATAATTGAACATATAAAATAAATAGAATGACTGCAAAATGGATTACAACTGAACGAGAATGATACATCGCCTTAATTCTGATTAAATAGTATTATGTGTACCAACCTAAAAGCTAATCATCATACATTTGCATTCATCATTTATTCAACATGCTTCCAAACCTAATTTAGTTTATAACAGTGTATGCAGTTAATTCCCGATACTGAGAATTACAAGTTGCGTTTATAATGGCTACACGTTTAATACTTTTCCTATACGAAGGCAACACAGTTAACCACAATATAGGAAAATACTATTTAGAGGAGATGCGTATGTTTGTGTATATGTGTGTAGGCTTGTGTCTGTCTGCCTATATGCTATTTCTCTTTCTCTGTGTGTGTGTGTGTGTGTGTTTGTCTGTTTTGTTTGTGTTCGCCTGTGTGTCTGTCTCTCTGTGTGTGTGTTTGTATATAGATTTCCTATGAGTTACGTTTTTGTAATAATTGCTGATTTTATATTAGAAGGTCACCCTCTGACACAATTTCAAGTTGCTACTGAGAACTGTTGAACTTGAATCTCATTCCACAATTGTTGGAACACATACTTCACTTGATTACTGTCATCATAATAAATGATTTGTAGATTCAAAGTTTAGATCAATGTTAAAGAAACCCAATCTGGATACTGAGTGTCGAAAATCTATAGCCCAATGCCTAACTTCCCTTTTGTATCTAAGATCCTTGAGAGATCATAATAATAATACTAATAATAATGATAATAATAATATTTTATATAGCGCCTTATTCAACCGAAATTGATAACTCGTTCTGCAGCCTGGGAGGTGAAACTCGGAAGGATCTCTTTCCGTATATTGCTGTATAGCTTCTTGGTATCCTCAAAAGTGAATAGGACTCAGATCGGAGCATTCTCTCTGGAATATAGTTTTTCGATCGATCGCTTAGTTACTTTTTCCAATTCAGTACTTTGTTAAGAAACAGGATCTTGTACTGTGACCTGAAACGTATAAGGAAGCCAGTGCAGTAGGAACAAAACTGGTGTTATACATTCCCTTTTGGGAGTGCGTGTTACCAGACGTGCAGCACAGTTGTGCACTCGCTTTATGGGGTTTGTTGGAGAGAGAGGGGATATTATATAACATTACACTGCCATAGTCCAGCCGAGAAATAACAAGGGCTTGGACTAAAGTCTTGCATGTCTCATCATTTATGTACTTACGAGATAGTTGATGAATGTCTAGAAATTCACTTGGGTATCCGCCGATTACATGATAATCTTCAGTTCGCGTATCGTATAGGCCACTCTACTGAGACGGGCTCCTGAAGGTTTATCATGACAACAATGAAATATCAGATAACAAATATATGGCAACAGTAAACTTACTTGGCTTATCTGTTGTGTTTGATGTCATTAATTATACAATCCTTCAAATGGGTTTTTAATAAGATTTTGAGATTACTAGAAGTAGATTATCCTGGATCTATTCGTGCTTAAGTTACATACATAAGTGTGCATCAGTAGAACTGAGGGGTCTAGAAAGTAAGTTTCTGAAATTTGAGTATAAACAGGATAAGTACTTGTAACACGTAAGTACTATGTATTTAAGACTTATTGGTGAAATTTACAGTAGAAATAATTTCCTGTATCAGTGTTATGTAGTCGATGACAAAGTTTAGATATAGTAGCAAAAGAAACATGGCTAAGTTTCTAACATAAACTCGAAGCCTGTTTGGCTGATATCAAAGACTGGATGAATGTAAATTAGATTATGTTGAATTAGGAAAAGAACTACCTCGTTATCTTCAGACCAAACACTAGGCGGGGATAACGAATGAATTCTAGTTTCGGCTAGGTGAGACATAGCACTGGACTACACAGTTAGCGAATATCTTTGGAGTATATTTTGATAAAAATGGCCGATATGGCAGTTATCTTACGTGGCTTAGCTACCTCAAATGGTCTGTAATTTATTGCTTCACTCCGGGGACTAATTCTAAATACATTTTCAATTTACAATTGATGGCCTATTTGGCAGATAAAACCTTGCCAATTGCTTGGTAGGATGAAAAACTCCCCCGACTATAATACTGCAGCCAGGATTCCAACCTCCGAGTTATCGCACAGCATAACCAAGAGTAAAAAGGTCCCACGTTCTTACCTACTAGGCCTGGTCGCATCCAGGGTTGGGGTAGTCGTAATCGGTCATCGTAATCGATTGTAATCGATTACACGATCTTCAGTAATCGTAATAGCCATTTCCAGATGCAATTTAATAGTAATCGTAATCGATTACATTGTAAATGTAATCATAATCAGCGATTACTTTCACGATTACACAAGATATTTGATTATTTAATAATAATACTGTATATTTAATTCAAGATGATTGGTGTTTTACGGCCACTTTTGTGCACATGGTAGGCTAAATGGGCCGAGCGACCTCCGAAGGTAATGAAGCGAAGTCAAAGATGAAACAACCTTCAGATATGTCCAAGCCGAGATTCGAACACGCGTCGTAGTGATCTGTAGTCCAACACGCTACCGCTAGACCACAGAGGCGCCCCAGGAACCATTCAAAGGCGCTATGCAAATAATATATAATATAATAATACCCCAAATAAAATATCTGTAAAAACCCTGTAAGTGATTAAAAGATAATAATTATTTATCTGTGAAAGCGACCATGAACAGGTGTGTTTTTATAAGAGATTTAAAATTTTCAAGAGAAGACGCATTTCTAATATCTCCGGCAACCTATTCCACGAAATGAAGGCTGCAACACTAAACACAACCACAATATGACTTGAGTCGATACACTGGCACCTGTAATAGTATCTGACTGGATGACCTGAGTTTTCGGGATGACTGTCTGATGGACACCAGTTCACACAGGTATTCTGGCGACATATCATTAATAGATTTATAAGTTATTAATACAATTGTGAAATGGATACGCTGTCTAACAGGTATTCAATATAGTTTTTGAAGAATTGGGGTGATATGATCATATTTTCGAATTTTTGTCACTATGCAAGCTGCACTATTCTGAATTCGCTGAAGGCGATTAATGTTATGATCAGATATGCCATATACCAGGGAGTTATAATTGTCCATACGAGAAGTGCTTCTTGTGTCAAAAAAGGTTTTAAACAGTGGATTTCCTTAGTATGGTAGGTAGTAGGCAGCTCATACTGATGTGTCACACACACACACACACACACACACACACACACACACACACACACACACACACACACACACACACACACACACACACACACACACACACACACACATATATATATATAGACACAAACATACAACATATTTATATTAAAGTTTCATCACAATTTTGTGAACAAAATATTGGAGTTTATACAATAAATACATATAATTATGCTCTATTTATCTTTCTAGCCGAATATCCCATCTAGATATGCCCACTAAGCTGTCTATTGTCATCCATCCATGCCATATATCTAGTCAAGTACTTTCTCTGTTTATGTTATTATTATTATATAATAACATACAGGAGTCTATGTGAACCTGGCGTTTGTTAGTTAATGATAAGCAATGGACAGGTAATCAGACAGTAATATTAATATAATAACGATATTTATAATAATAAATAATCATATTCCTGATGGTGATGACGATGACGATGATGAAAGAGATAGAAATAATGATGAATATGTTTACATGGATGATTGTGATGATAGTGATGTTGATGTTGATTAATTCAGGTGACATATTGTTTGTTTTTGTTATAATACATACCATTACACGCAATCTTCTGATTATTATAGTTCTATGATTATCTTTTATTATTATTATTATTATTATTATTATTTATTATTAATTTCATCATCATCACTAATAATAATAATAATAATATAATAATAATAATAATAATCAACACCATCATCATTATCATCATCATCATCCTCATCACCATCATTATCATCATCATCATCATCAAAGGTAATCCCATTCATATTGATCTGAAATTCATAAAAAAGGTAATTAGTATATGTGTGAATGCAACGCGTTACGTGTAAGAGCTGAGTAAAATAATGATAATATTATTAATTATAATTAAAATATAATAAACTCATCAATTAGTTCAACCTACCGTCAACAAAACATAACGGAATTTATTTAGTGAATGATGCCGCAAACGAATTAACCTTTAGTTATAAAAGTTTATTATAAAATTAGGTCAGGTTGATACTCTATTGAAGAGAAAATGCTATTATCAATGTACAACAATACATATGAATAATAAAAAAAGACTTAGCGTTGATTTAAATACCACGTCTTAGTTCGGATTAAATTCACATTAAAAAAATATCAATTTATGGGAATTGGCACAGAATACAATTGATAATGTTAAATTTAATTAGACTATCGGTATATTTAAAACATCTTTATTTAAGGTGATTGCGCTTTTTTCTGTTTACACAGAACAATACTAAATTACCCTCAAATAAACTACCGTTCTTGTTACATTAAAATATCTTCACATGAATTAAGGAAGACATATGCACACAATATTAGCTAAATGTTTGAATTTGTTAAATACTGTATTATTGAATAAAACATTAAGTTTTTTAAAGTTATGTAATATATATATATATATATATATATATATATATATATATATATATATATATATAGGAGAGAGAGAGAGAGTGATGTTAAACTGATATGTATTCTTTCCTTGAAGCTAAATGAATATTAAAATGCATTAAAATAATACCCAACGTCAGCCATTACTTTTGCAACACATATACTACCAGCATAATAGCACAAGAATAAACTTTAATATTTAACAGGTTGTAATATATATATCAGTATGCCGAGCTGCCTACTACCATCTTAAGAACATCTACTGTTTAAAAGCATTCTTGACACAAAAATCATTTGTAACTGTCGGTCATGCCTTTGTTACATCTCGTATAGACTATTGTAACTCCCTGTTATATGGTATATCTGATTATAACATTAATAGCCTTCAGCGAATTCAGAATAGTGCAGCTCGCATTGTAACAAATACTAGAAAATATGATCATATCACCCCAATTCTTCTAAAACTACATTGGCTACCTGTTTAGACAGCGTATCCATTTTAAGATTCTGTTAATAACTTATAAATCTATTAATGATATGGCGCCAGAATACCTGTGCGAACTGGTGTCCATTAGAAAGTCATCCCGAAAACTCAGGTCATCCAGTCAGATACTATTGCAGGTGCCAGTGTCTCGGCTCAAGTCATATGGTGATTGTGCATTTCGTGTTGCAGCCCTCACTTTGTGGAATAAGTTGCCGGCAGATATTAGAAATACGTCTTCTCTTGGTAATTTTAAGTCTCTTCTAAAAACACACCTATTTAAGGTCGCTTTCACAGACAAATAATTATTATCTTTTAAATCATTACAGGGTTTTTACAGACATTATTTGGGGTATTATTATATTACATATTATTTAATATTAGTAGTAGTAGTAGTAGTTGTAGTACTGGGCTGAGAGAAGTTGACAATTAAACAGCCATACCATCCTATACATCCATTATTTAGTAAAACAAATGAAGCTACACAAATATGAACCGTAACATATATAAACATAACCGAAACATACATATACCTACGCATACACAAATCTTTGCTTACATATACCTATATATAAATAAACCTTAAATATTTATGACAATTCGGGAATACTCATCAGCCTTTGGCGCACCGCCAATCTTTTTCGTAGGTGATAAATATGTGCCATTGGTAGAGAAATAGTTTAATGTAAGGTACCTATAGAAAGGTGAAGTACAATAAAAAAGTACCATTTGACGTCACCATTCCTAGTAAACAGGAATTGTTTGTGGTCTAATTCTAAACTGAACCATATGCAAGATAAGTACTTTGAGATGATTGTTTACAGTCAGCAATAGTTTGATGTGGTTCAAAATAAACTTATATATCAGAACAGATAGGATGAGTAAACCTTACGGATAGGAGTCCGTTAGGTCAGGCATCGTAAGTTGTAGTCTGACCACAGTGAAAAGCTAGGCCTTTTCTAAGAACTCGTTGAATCATCCAACTTAACAATTTGAATACGCGACAAAATTAGCTACATTCTATTTACAATATGTTTGCGGGAGAATGTTTGAATATGTGTATGTGTGTATGTCTGAATATATGTGTGTATGGGTTTGTGTGTGTGTGTGTGTGTGTGTGTGTATGGGTCTACCGAAAGAAAGTTTGATAGGGAAATTACCGTTTCTTCTATACATAAATTACATGATCACTTTCATAATTATATTTTTCCAATTTATCTGCTATTATAAATGATTAACCATTATTATTCTATGATTAATGTTTCTTATCTCTCTCACTCTCTCTCTCTATCTCACTAAATATATGTGTGTGTCCATGTTGGTGTATGTGTTTATATATATATACACACACTCTCAGCATCTGAGTTGTCGAAATGTTTTATATACAGGTTTCTTTTCGACCACAGAACATTACTGTTGAATGTAAACTGTGGTGTCAAAGTAGTTATGACATGTCTGTAAGACACAATGAACCACCCGCACGTGTTGTTTACTGCGAGCTGTGGTGTCAAATGGTATGTTTTACGTGCTTCCGCTTTTTGTACGTAGCCTGCATGTAGCAGCATTCCTGTGGGCGTGACATATTTGTCGCGTACGAAAAGCGAATAAGATGGGCTCCACAGGCCGATGAGTCGCGCAGACACATGCATAGGTATACCCACATATGTATCAATATGTGGAGGTATGGAACATTTTATATTTAGATTAATTTATATATAGTTGTATTTATATTTAGATTTATGGAGGTAGGTCTTAAAGGATATTTACATATGTTGATGCTCTGTGCCTGTTGCCTCTTTATATGTATCCTAAAACACACACGCACACACACACACACGCACACGCACACACACACACGCACACGCACACACACGCACGCACACACGCACGCACGCACGCACGCACGTTCCAGATTGAAACCTTTTCAAAAAATATCAAACCGTTCTGGAACATTCTTTGATTTATCATCCCATTTTGTGTTAGAAAAAGATAAATAGCCATGTTAGCTATGTTAAATATTAATTTTATAAATCTTTTTTAAGGAAACGAATAAAATCAAGGCGTTGGAAAATGCTTATGTTATTCCGGAATCATTATCAATACAAATCATAAAAACCTGAAATAAATTATGTTGTCAGATAGTTATCTAGGGTCCACGTACATTTGTTATTTTATATTCATAGCACTAGCTTTTTTTAAAAACATAGGTGTATTTTCTAAACAAAACAACTTGTTAGACGTCTAAAACCGAACCTATATATTTTCTTTGTCATGTTGTTAATATATATATATATATATATATATATATATATATATATATATATATATTATACAGGATGTAAGTTGTATACATTAAACAAATATTTAATATATACAAGTTAATTATAATCAGAAAGAAACGTTTTTTTCTAGAAGTATAACAAAATCCTTACAAGTCCTATAGATAAGATATCAAAGCATAGTTATTCAATGATCATATTTCGGTCAGACAAAGACAGTTGATGAAATAATAGAATCATAGAGAAAATAATTCTTTCTACGAATTTGTTTTAAATTTCAGCTCAGAGTAAGGAGTTATTTGAAAAGGAGAAAATCATATAATATTTATAAACATATTGGAATGCTAGAATAGTACATTTCTTAGTGCACTTCACTGCGGAAATCAATGTGCTGTTGCAAATAATCGCATGATACTTAGATATAGAACGTTGATATTATGAGCCACACATTTGCACACTGACCTGCCTGCCTGCCTGCCTGCCTGCCTGCCTGCCTGCCTGCCTGCCTGCCTGCCTGCCTGCCTGCCTCCTTCCTTCCTTCCTTCCTTCCTTCCTTCCTTCCTTCCTTCCTTCCTTCCTTCCTTCCTTCCTTCCTTCCTTCCTTCCTACTCACTCACTGACTGAATCACTCACTCACTCACTCACTCACTCACTCACTCACCACTCACTCACTCACTCACTCACTCACTCACAAATCGCTGACAAAATGTTTTTAAGATTTTGAAGATGAACTGGATTGGTGATGAAATAAGTGATCGTATTATTTACTGGATTATTCTACATTGTAATTTATTTCTTTGGCAAGTAACCGATTAGTGATATATACCATTATTATCGAGGTAAGCGACATTAAACCAGATGTAGGTTAATACGGTGTGTTTAAGTTGTCTGTAGATTTGTTTTTGTCTTTAATTATTTCCTATTTTTCCAGAACCTCCATTTTTAGCGACATTAAAGAAACATTTATTTCCTTTCGGTCTGTAACTTCGTCAGTCGTAAATACAATCTATACTGATAAGTACATCATATCATCGGAAATATAGATATTACAGTTTCCGAATATTACTAAGGTTCCCATGTGAAGAGATTACTGAAAACAGACAATGGCCATTCTTCGAAATCTTAGCATTGCATACATTCAGATATAGACGTTACATGTATACCTTACTAATTAATATATTTATTGCAAATCTGACAAGGAACATCCATTCCGGATATCACTGTTTATCCTATTTTAACAAAGATAATACAATCTTCAATTATTTATGGTCTCCTAGGAGGAGATACATTGACTATTTCAAGATATGATAAATCTGTTATTGAGATTTATTTGTCCCTAGTAACCTTTGGACATTTTAAGATTGTTAATTTACCGAAACATGCTTGATAGTTTTCTAATGTAATGTTTTTATTTTGTTACAGATTTGATGAATTCGAAGGAATAACAACAACAAACAACAACAAGCAACATAATAATAATAATAATAATAATAATAATAATAATAATATGAATAATAATAATATAGATTTAACTAATCATCTTTACTAGCTTAATCAATGGAGATTTACAGCGAACCCAAATATAAATATACATGGAATTTCCACTCGCCAAATGTCTTATAGATAGGAGACTGTAACAGGATTGACATGAGTAATTTAAATTCATTCCTGACCTGTCTATCATGTTACCTTAATACATCAATACCGTACATAGCTGTGTATAAGGTCAAGTTTTGATACCTGTCGGAGAACGGTTTTTCACTACTCATCTGATATACGAGCCAGTTGACATTGACGTGCTTCTGCTTTGATAAGAATCCTATTTACTGCCACGATAAAGCCCCGAATAAAACCCTCCCCCCATTAATCATCCACCTCCAATGGTTTAAGGAATACGAATACCATACATTGCCATATAAATACCCCCGCAATTACCGCCACGCACAGACCGTTAAATGTTTCTGGTAATCCCCGAATTGATTGACAAGCTGTCTGGGCCATTAGGTGGCGATCATGACGGTGTTGGGAATGCGATCGGCGATAGATTAAATAAAGTGATAGTTGGTGTTAACAAAGGATCAAACGCCACATGTAATCACCCCGAGGACTGTCAGCAGAATATACCTCTCCCACTATAATGCCAGCCCACCAGAGCGCCAACTTGTATATTTGATGCAATGGAAATTTACTGAACAATGTTGCTTAACTGCTCAAGCTAGTAACCTAATCTGGCTGAAAGCTTTCGAGTCTGCCATTTTTCAGTTAGGCCGTTTCACATGATATTGACCGATATCTTGACCTCGTCTTATATAGGGATCCCCTTTTACACGGGTATATACGGCAATGCCAATAGTTACACAAAGAGTAAGATTGATACCGACATTGGCAACAAAGTTAAATGAGAACTGAAACAATAAGAAACAAAACATGAGCAATAATAACAATTACATTACAACACATGTGGTTATCATCAACAACATCTCTGACAACCTGGCGAACAATAACAGCACCACTACTATCAACAACAACAGTAACAACAACAACTATATTTCCGCAAAGAAACCCTCAGCCAATTTAAAATCGTACTGACGGTTTATATTTAGAACAATTTGTTGATAGTGAGATTAAGATATGCATAGAGCTTAGAGCTATATATTCGCGTCAGAAGAAATAACTTGGTAACTCAATATAATCTAAATATTAATACATATTAATTGGACTCACATTACCCGAGAAATGTAGACAAGTCTTTATATATGTTGTTATTACGCCGGTGTGGGGCTGACAGGATGATACCCTTCATTTCACACGTTATAGCTTGAACCAGACCAAGCGTGTTTGACATCTATTAGATAAAGACGATATTCATGACATATAGGTCTATTCTGAAAGATGAAGGTAGGCATCGTATTAATTACTGTCCACTTTTAGATTATGCAGAATATGATGATTATTGTTGTGTTTAAAGAGATCACCTTATGCGTTGATCGTAATGAGACTAATATAATTGTTTAGGAATCATCTGTATAATATCTCACTTGAGTCTATATGTTTGAATAGTTTTGTTTACACTAGCCATTGGTCATATCGTGGATCGAATACAAACTAATACCCTAAACTCCCCTAAGAAGAGAGTGTAGTTGAACCAATCTATCCATAATTTAACTAAATTATCATATAATTAGAAGCTATTTAACATGTTTTATTTCTTATATAGAACATATCGTTGCTCTTACTGTTTTAAATCTGGAAAGTAATCATCAGTACTCAGAAACTGTGTGCGTTTAAGCGTACATGCTTGGGTGTGTACATGCTTGGGTGTGTGTATTTGAATGTGTGACTCTCTCTCCCTCTCTATCGCCCCTGTATCTCTGTATCTCTATATGCGCATATATATATATATATATATATATATATATATGTGTGTGTGTGTGTGTGTGTATTTATGTGTGTGTTTGTATGTATGTATGTGTCAGTGCGTGTGCGTTCGCGTATGTGTAGAAAGGCATGATGCCATAGTTGAGGTAATATATAATCAACTCTCTCATTACTCGACTGTTTGGCTGATAAAATAACAAAACAATAACTTAGTAACTCAGCTTTATCAAAGACTTTCCATACGTGTGTTTCCGCTGATTACCTTTCTATTCTCTAATTCATTCTTAGATATGTTGTTATTGTTAATATAACCTAATTGTAGGTGAGTTCTATATACGACTGGATGTGACAATATCTGATTAAGGCACCAATCTACTAGCTGTAAGCCGTTACTAATTGTCCATTAATGGTTTTCAAAGGACATTGACCACTGTTTACATAGAAGTGTTTACATAGAATTAACATCCAAATGTCAAATACGTAATTAGTAAAGAAGCTAACAAAGGAATAGAGTAGGTAATATAATGATTGTTTCTAAAATAATAACTATCTTTTAAGAGACATAAATATAGAATTATAATATGTTTTCAGTACGTAATCCCCAGATTGTGTGTAAATAAATTACTTGCTTTCCCTGTTTTCTTGTCGAATACGGTTTTTCTTCAAATATAATATGACAATGGTTGGTGTGTAGTATGTGTGTAGTATGTGTGTATGCATGTATGTTTGGGTGTGCATATATTAGTTTGTGTATTTTGCCATCTCAAATAATAATATTATTACTATTAAACATATGTCTACTGTATCTACTATATATACTCTCTCTACTAGCACTGCATTAACCATTATAACTAACTTTATTCCATCTACTAGTTAGACCATTAATATGACTACAACTATAGCTATTAATTGCAAAAACGTTAATGTTATTATAAAATGTATATATAATAAACACCCCTCACTACAAGCAACTACTTATTATGAAATAATAAATTGAACAATCGATATTATTTACAGCTGTAAGTCACATTGAATAGGTGAGGCTTAAGACAGATTTAAGGTTTTCAAAAGACCAAGTATTTCTAGTGTTCCCTCGAAGCTACCCTAAATACATAGTAACCATACACATTTAGCAACGATCCAGATACATGTAATAGTCATCTAATGGTAAATGAAAGAACTATTTCAAGAATTGGGTTTACTTGATTAAGGAACAATAATTAAATGTTTGATAAAACATTCAAATCTGTTAGCAAAAAGGAACAGAGGCAGCCGTCCTCCATAAAAGTCAAATAGTTTGTTAAATATTTTCTGCCAACTTACATATGTTATTTTTCTTGGATTTTAGTATTTAGTTTTAGTATTACTATTTAGAAAAAGAGGAAGACCAACAATAATAATCACCAGAAAAACAAAAGACAACTTAAACCAAAGATATATCATTTCCGATATGCTTTACAGACACAATGAAAACAATAATACAACTATTTATAATAAGCAATATATGATATGGTATTTACAATATTGATACTATCTTAGTTCAGTCATTGCTTAAAAGGTAAAAAGCTAAATTTGAAAGTGTGATGAAGTAATTGGTGAAATATAAATATTGATATAACTGGATACGTATGTTTAAATGATGAATGAAGTAATGTGAGTTTTGGCAATTACCAAGCCGTTAATATTCAGTGAATCGTTGAAAGATAGGCTTCACATATTTCCTGTGATACAGCAAGCGGCAGGCATCATATTATTTAGAAATAACTAATAAATGTGACATTGATTGAAAAACAACGACATGAAAAGATGGTGTCAGATTGCTAGCAATAATTAATAAACGATAAAACGGTGACATGAATTCCAGATGAGGTAGTGTAAGATTTATATAAATGGGCATGCACCGATATAAAAAAAAAAAATACAAAGTTAGTTAGAAACAAATCATCTTTAGAGTTATCAGTTAAGTACTGATACTATCAGATAACTGATGCCTGGCCGCAAGTATCACGCTGGTTCTTTGGTCCGGGAATGGCTATATTTAAGCAAGTAATGATCGACCCAAAGATGCACCACGAACTCAAAGAAAAGCAATGACTCGAGGAAGCAGTGACTCAAGGAACCAGTGCCTCTCGCAGCCCGATACTGACGCGCGTTCCTTGATAGACATATTGTATAGTTGAAATAAGCTCTGCTAGACGTAGCAGCCAAACACACATCGAGTCTTCCGTCTTCTGTGTGTGAAGAAATGCGCGAAAGAGATCGTAGAATTGCTGCCGTCAGAAATATCGCTTTGAAATACGTATTGCGGTCCTAGCATTATATACCTGGTGTCATCTGAACAATCCTGTATATTATCCATATGAGATCACAGCTGTCAGTGACAATTTATAAATACCCCAAACGAAGTTTGCAGATTAATTTATTAAGCTATAAATGTTTGGTTTAAATAATTATATTCTATGGTCATATCAAAACAGTTCAGATAAGTAATAAACTTAGATTTACTTTATTTATTCCTAGAGAATAGTATATGCCTACTCCGATACTAACACTTTTCGATATGTAGCTTGTGACTTCCTAATAACTTGCCACCTGACATTTTATATGTGTATATTTGATGAGCACCTCTGAGAAATAGAATGACGAAAATGGTACTGTTGAATATCTGTCAAAATGTATAATACATAGCAAGTTAATATTAATTATGATGATGATTGGTATTTTACGGCCACTTTTGTGCACATGGTAGGCTAAATGGGCCGCAAAATAATAATATACTTAATATCATAATAATAAATATCTAATATAAGACATTTAGTACTAGTAGTAATATATAACAAGTATATCAATAGAAGGGGTTAAATAATTGGTAATATTGTATATATATATATATATATATATATATATATATATATATATATATATATATATATATATATATATATATATATATAATATAAAATATATATCGCATGCCTTAAAGATGCTCTACTCTAATGTGGTACTTCGGGTAAGATATGGATAAATTCAAATAATAAATTTAACAGATAAACATTATTCATTGACCAGATTGGGTTAAAACTTAAAAATGAAAAGCATTTCAAAATATCTATCAGAAATCTGTTCCATCAGGTGGGTGCTCCTACATTAAGTGCATTGTTACAATGGATATTTGTTCACAAAGGTCTATGTATGATAAATCTTTGATATTTGTAAAACCTTTAAAATATATACCGATGTCCCAGAGCTAGCCATTTTAGTGTTTTAAAGAAATGGAATGATTTGATAATATGATTGAATAAGCACCATTCTAAAATATCTCTAGGGTATACGTATTATAATTGTATATACCACATAAACAATATTAGAAATAGTAATAGTAGCAATAGTTGTAATACTATTAGTTAAAGAATAATTAATTGTGATAATAGTAAGAGAAAGAGCACCAGTAGTAGCAGTTGGTGTAGTAGCAGCAACATTAAAATATGTAATATTAAACGTAACATATGCTATTTGTTTCATTCTTACTTTTGTTATAATAATATGGTTTGCTTCAGTGATAAGATTAACGTGACAAATATGATTAGTACCCAATAAAAACATATTTATAATAATTAATACTCATAAAATTTAGTATTATATCATAGTGGGTAAATAACAGTAAGTTACACAATATTATTACACAGATAAACCACCTTTCTAATGTCACATACATTATTTCAATTCACAATTACTTATGGCGAGCATCTGATAAGAATACGACCAATCATCAGTGGTAAATTGGCAGCGTTTTTCAGAATTTGTTGACTATACTGCTAACAACAGTGGTCCTCTGTTAATTTTAGGTAGTTTCAATATACATGGGGAATACACATACCAAACAACTGAATGCCATTCTTAGATCTGCCAATCTCAGGTAGCAAAGGCAAGAAAGGACACACAGAGATGGTCACGTCTCACTTCTTGTCATCTCCCGTGATGATGATAATTTGATCATGGAAGTGTCCGTGTCTTCCATACTATCTGATCATTTCCTTATTAAGATTGATTTATATTTACAGAAACAATCAGTTTCAGCTAAAGTTATTTCATACAGAACATATAAGTCGGTTGACATGGAGGCTGTTCTGGCTGATATGCGGTTTCTTATCTGGTGTTGGAACCATCTAGTGGAACACTATGATTGTACATTAAAGGATATTGCAGATGAGAATGCGCCTTTAAGGACAAAAAAGTAATGCCAAGAAAACCACTGCTTATAATGGCCAAAAGACGGGTTTTAACGTGGCTGGCAACCTTAAATGAGGGAGACGCATATAGTAAAGATTTATATCTTCCACATGGAGACTAATTCTAAATTAATTTAGAATTTACAATATATGGCATGTTCGGTGGAGAAAACCTTGCCAGTTGCCTGGCCAGATGAAAAATACCTCGTACTAAAGTGCCAGGGTTGAGTCGTGAACATGGGACCTCGCGCATAGAAAGATTATAGCCATAGGTAAATAGTCTCACGCTCTACCCATGAGGCCAAAGAGGCGGCTTTTCCATGGTACAATAAGAATATACAAGCTGTGGATTAGGACAGGTTTGTGTGTTCATTATGAAATGTTCGAGGTCAGTAAAGGTTTAGTTAAAATAGCCTTGTCTCTGCAAAATCATAATATTATAATAAAACTATCAAAGCGTCCAAGGGAAATGAAAGGACTGTCTTCAGTGCTGTGAATAAGTATTTCATAATAGTCAGACTGTCCTTCCAAATAATATCAACTAAAATAAACATATGGCCTATTATTTTAATAACTTCTTTTGCCAAACTATATTAAATATACATTGAGAGTTCCCTTCCAGCTCCTTATCATCGGGTATGCCATTAGTAGAAGAGTGCTGCATATCAGACAGTTGCTGAAATGATCATTTAATGTTTTCTTTGCAATTGACCCTATGCTTACATGGCTTGTGAAATATTGTCTGGATGTTCTGATAAGCTCGAATACAAAATAATTAATACATCATTATCTATAGGTGTTTTCGTAAAATCATTGAAAACTATCCTAGCAAAACCATTAATAAAAAGCACAATATAGACTCTAATATTCTAATCAGATGCAGACCTGTTACAAATCTTACATTTGTATCTAAAGTTATAGAAAGGGCAGTTGGTTTCAATCTAAACAAATATTTTATCAATAATAACTGTAATATATCATTAGAGTATGCACACAAAAGTGGTCACAGCACTGAAACAACCTTCGTTCAGGTGAAAAATGATTTTGTGGTTAATTAATTAAGGTAGGCCAGTATGAACTGTTCTTCTGTTCCTGTCTGCTGCAACTGATACAGTTGAATATAATGTGAAAGTACTTTTAAAAACAATGTTAGGTCTGTCAGGTAAGGTACCTGAATGCCTTCGACCTTATATGGAACAACGCTCTCAGATAATGTCTGTTCATTGTATCTTATCTGATGTTCGGTTTTTGTTACCTTATGTACCAGAAAGTTCAGTTCATGGACGTCTGGTTTTCATAATGCACTTCCGTTCTCTTGAGATTAACGGGCCGCGATATGGGGTTAAATATCGCTGTATTTCGATGACAGATAACTGTATATATCACTGGATTCTGACAATGAGTTAAATTGCTGCTTTTCCTTGAAACAATTAGAACATTGTACTGTTGATATTCGCTAATGGGTGACTAAATAGCTTCTAAAACTAATTTATACTAAAACAATATTTTATATTTGGCATCACCACATTGTGTTAATCCCTAAAGACACCTGCTTTACAGATGGGTGGATCTTCGATTACACCTAATGGGTCAGTAACAAATCTAGGGATTATTTTTGACACATATATTAACATGTATGAATATGTCGCATCAGTAAGCCGAGCTATCTATTAACATATTAAGAATATCCACTTCTTAAAAGCATTCTTAGCACAAAACATTTTTAACTGTAGTTCATGCCTTTGTTGCACCTCGTATATAATATTGTATCGCTGATTATAATACCATTCACCTTCAGCTAATTCAGAATAATGCAGCTCGCATATTGATAAATACTCGCAAATATAATCATATTACTACAATTCTTACAAACCAACATTGGTTACCTGCTAGACAGCGTATCCATTTCAAGATTTAACTATTAAATTATAAATCTATCAATGACCTGACATCATAATAAGGTTGCGAAGTGGTATCCATTATAAAGTCATCCTAAAATTTATGTTCATCCAATGAGATATTATTACTGGTGCATGAGTATTGGCTCCAGTCTTATGTTAATTGTATGTTTAGGGTTGCAGCCTAAAGCATTGTGAAATAGGTTGTCGGCCAATATTATAAATCTATTATTGACATGACACCTGAATATCTGCGAGATCTCGTATCTATTGGAAAGTCATCCAGAGAACTTTCAAGTCACCAGGGTGTTTCAGGTGTGTGCTTCTCGGCCCAAGTTATAGGGTGTTTGTGAGTTTTAGTGTTGCAGCCCCTATGACATATGAGACGTTACTGTTTGTTCTGAGTACACTAGGACCTGAAGCGCATGTGCTGAATTATATGTGTGGAGCCATATACCAGACATTAGTTGCTGCTCAGTTTTTCCAGGTTCTCATGAAACTAAGACGATATACAACAAATTTTGAATTATCGAGGCTCTTTAACATATCCGAGTCAGATGTATACAACATTTTTGTACATGGACCCACTTCATGTCATTCCAGTGGATAGAGTTATCTCTATGGCCTGACTGTGCAGATGGTTTCAAACCCAATTCGCTACAACAGGAGTAATTGTTGACGGTACAGAATGCATAATCAAGAAACCATCATCCCTCTTCATGCATAATACACATGCAAGTTTTTTAATGAATTTGTAATGCTGGGTGACGGTGCATTTGCTATACATTGTTAAAAAAAAAATTGGAATATAAAACCAGTTTTGTTATAGATTGCTAATTTGTTGAATGAGAACAATATTTCACTACCAGACTCTAACTTCTTGGTGCACAAAAATAATCTTTCCATTACCATACATACTCTTTCTCATTCACAAAAAAACACATAGTCACATGAACAACTTTGTCCAGCTTTTTATTCATACATATTTAATTATAACAAACTATCCATCGCTTTTTGTATTACATCTGTGCTCTAATATTCTACTTATCAAGTTAAACAGGTTCATTCCTATTTTTGGACCTATTGGTATGATTTATTAAATACCGAGGATTATATAACATCTTATTTGTTATGGAATGATAAATGAAGGAGAATTATTTTCAAACATGTACACACTATTTTGATTAACTCCTTCAAGGCAGAAGTCAAATAGTAAATGCATTTGACTATATAAGCAATGTTACAAGCTCTGATAGAGAGTTTTACTTTATATTTTAGTCAACAGCAAGAGTGTGTCATAGGCTTAAAAATTAGTTGTTAGAAAATGTAAGTGTCCGCATGCCGACTACAATGCTCTAGGAGTAAATATCCAACAGATAAATTGATATTTTAACTATCCAAACAACAAAACCAAAGAGAATAAGCCTGGGGTTCCGGATGCATAAAGTAGTTTTGGATCGGATTTCTCTGTTCTGGAATCTAGCGAATGCCCCCAAAATCGCCCACAGAGTTCCCCATTGGTGCGATATGTAGCCAACATAATTTACTCTACCACTGTTAAGCAGATGATTACCAGGTTTATATGGCGACCATGGCCAAAACAACTTGGTCCCACGTTGCAAAGAAATTGGAAGCTTGCTTGGCTGATTCCAGTACTTGGATGAGTGCAAACATGCTTAAGTTAAACGAGGACATGACAGAGCTCATTTTCTTTAACCCGAAACTTCAGGTTGGGATACGGCTTCAGGTAGGTAAGAATATTGTTTCTGCAGCATCATCAGTAAAGAACGTAGGAGCATATTTTGATACATCCCTGACCACGGAGAGGCAAGTAAAAGCAATATCCAAAACCTGTTATTACCAAATTCGTAATATTGGTCATATCATGCGGTACATCACATTGGATGCTTGCAAAACACTGGCACACGCCCTAATGTCATCTCGGCTAGATTACGGCAACGCTTTTCTGTATGGTGTTTTCAAGCACACTGATGACACGGCTACAGAAAGTACATAATTCTTCTTCCAGATTAGTCACTGGCACTAATAAAAGAGAAGTCTAACACCAGTCTTGAACTTCCTGCATTGGCTTCCGGTTATATACAGGTCGCCGGTTATATACATTTTGGTGTACACTTGAAGGCACTTCAAGAGACTGCCCCTCAGTACTGATAGGAACTTGTCGTTCCGTATTAGCCGACATGGTATCTACGGTCTGAGTCTAAATCATTCTTAGCCGTACCTACAACACGTGGAGTGACATACGTTAATAGATATTTCAGAAAGGTTGCTGCAACCTAATGGAATAATCTTTCATTAACCATCAGAAAGTGATTGACTCTTGATACCTTCAAAAAGAAGATAAAAAACTATTCTATTTGCTTCAGCTTTTCCTAGCTGAATATATTATATATTTGACTGTAATGTTTGTTAACATGCCGGGGTATGTAAAGGCCTGGTTTTTCACTTAGGTTAGAGAAGAACTTCAACGCCAGACTAATCGGACGTGTACCGATATATATGGTTCATTTAGGTAGGATTTATTTAGTTATTCGAACCCAGAATAAAGCTGAGGTCAGCATCTGAAGTGTCGAAATGTTTTATATACAGGTTTCCTTTGGACCACAGAAATTACTGTTGAATGTAAAGTGTGGTGTCAAAATAGTTATATGTATGCAGCAAGTCACCATTGAACCACACGCACGTGTTGTTTGCTGCGAGCTGTGGTATCAAATGGTATGTTTTTTACGAGGATCCACTTTTTGTACGTAGCCTGCATGTAGCCACTTTCCTGTGGGCGTGACATATTTGTCGCGTACGAAAAGCATACATCTATCAATATGTGGAGGTATAGGTCAGGTTTGAAACTAATAACATAGTTCAAACAGTATCGAAGCTATGATGGGCTAATACGGTCTGCTTAAGCGCAGATGTCAGTCTTTTAATAGCAATTAAGCTAAACAGTTTTAATAGTAATCGCTTGAAGACAGTGATAATTGGGTTGTATATTTTATATAGTATTGCTTTGAAGAAAGATACAGCAATTGAAAAATAGCTATAAATAGGGCTGCTTAGATAATTAATCTAAACATTCTCACTACTACCGTGACCTGACTTGGGTGTTTTACACCCAAACTCCACGGCTGTAGGTGATTTGTATTTTGATTTTGCTTGGCGGCTTAGGGACTGGTGAAGAAACGTCTAGAGTTTGAATTCACGGTTCGAGATTCTCTGTGCCTGTGCCTTATTATACACAGCTAAAACACACATTGCCCGTGCCAGAGATTGAGGTTTTTTCTTTCTTCTCTTTACCAATTTTGTTTTATTTGATATAAAGGGTTAGTGACGAGTAGGTCATAGAATTATTGGATTTGTATGCTTATGAGGTATTTGACCCTCCAGCAAATATCACAAGGCATATTATGCTGCGGTTGAGATGTTCCTTTTTCTATGCGTGGAGACTGTATTTTTCCAGTTCCATGCGTTCTAAAGAAAAGTTGTTTAGGTGTTTGGCCTGGTTATCCAGCATTTAAATGACTGTAGCAGACACAGTATGCTCTTAAAGCATGTACTCCTGACTCAGGAATAGAAACACTGCATCGCATCTCGAGTGGTGGCATTGGACACAGCTCGTGTGGTTGGTGTGTTTTATATAACAAGTTTAGTTGTATATAAAATTCACTTTGGTTGTATGTGGGAATAGAATTATCTTTCCTAGGTCCAGTTATGTCCAGTCTGTACTATGACATTCAAGGCTAACTTTAGTCTCCTTGTCATTAATAAAACCCTATATTATAATTATAGTTTGTATATCAGACATTAGGTCTGGTTTGAAAATGTTAATATATAGAACGGCAATTCCGCCATAACGGTCTGCTAAAGCGCCGATGTTAATAGTGACGAGTAGGTCATAGTATTTATTGGATTTGTATGTTTATGAGGTATTTGACCCTCCAGCAAATATCACAAGGCATATTATGCTGCGGTTGAGATGTTCCTTTTTCTATGCGTGGAGACTATATTTCCCGGTCCCTGCATTCAAGAAAAGTTGATCTAGAGCTGTATAATCCATGTACTATTTGCGACTTTGGAAGGACGCCGTTTAGGTGTTTAGCCTGGTTATCCAGCATTTAAATGACTGTAGCAGACACAGTACGCTCTTAAAGCATTATAAGTACTCCTGACTCAGGAATAGAAACACTGCATCGCATCTCGAGCGGTGGCATTGGACACAGCTCGCGCGGTTGGTGGGTTTTATATAACAACTTTAGTTGCATATAAAATTCACCTTGGTTGTATGTGGGAAAAGAATTATCTTTCCTAGGTCCAGTTATGTCCAGTTTGTACTATGGCATTCAAGATTATCTCTAATCTGCTTGTCATAAATAACATTTAAGAACTACAATAGTTACACTAGCAGACGTTAGGTGAGGTTTGAAAATGATGACATAGTTCAAACAGTACGGAAGCTATGACGCGCTATTACGGTCTGCTTCAGCGCAGATGTCAGTCTTTTAATAGCTATTAAGATAAACAGTTTTAATAGTAGTCGCTTCATGACGCCTGCCCGTTGTAAAAACTGATCTTTGAAGACAGTGACAATTGGGTTATATAGTTTATATAGTATTGCTTTGAAGAAAGATACAGCAATTGAAAAATAGCTATAAATAGGGCTGCTTAGATAATTAAGCTAAAACATTCTCACTACTGGCGTGATCTGACTTGGGTGTTCTACTCCCAAACTCCACGGCTGTAGGTGATTCGTATTTTGATTTTGCTTGGCGGCTTAGGGACTGGTGAGACATTACACATGTCTCAGCAAGAAAAGTCGCCACTCTGGATTCAGTCCCATGAAGAAACGTCCAGAGTTTGAATTCACGGTTCGAGATTCTCTGTGCCTGTGCCTTATTATACACAGCTAAAATACACACATACACACACACACACACACAAACAAATCATACAAAAAATATATACGCACCCAGAGACAGACACACATCCATAGACAGACACGCACACAGAGACAGCCACGCACAAACACAGAAAAGTACGCATACTCAGACTGACATGCACACAAAGACACGAATACACATACACACAGAAAGACACACTCAGACAGACACACGCAGACAGACAGACACACATACATAGAGTCAGACACACGGACAGACACACATACAAACAAACATACATACTCACATAGAGATAGACAAATATATAGAAAAAATAGTCAGACATACACACAGACTGACAGACATACATGCACTTGATAAAGGTTTCTTATAACCGAAACTAGTCGTGCTATTTTGGGCTGAGTGAAAATACTATTATTTCTGCTATTGTCGGAGGTATTATAATTATTATCATAATAGATATTATATGTACTGATATATATGCTTTATTTCCAGTTATAGCTGCGTTATATATACTAATATATAAAATTTGTTTTCTATTTATGTAGTAGTCGTATATATATATACAGACAGGCACAAACACAAAGAGACAGACACACAGACAGACATGCACACATAATCAAAGGGGGGTTCTGTGAAACAACTCATTTAAGACTAATTTCTCAATATAATAAAGATAATAATTTCCTTATATGACTATCTGTGCAACATAATAATAACAATTAAACATCTATACTCTATTGCCATGAGATACAAGGAAATTCGTGTCTCCTGAAATATAACTGTATGGAAGCAAAGTCCTATATGAGTATACATCGTCAATGTAAACTGTTAAGTGTTTATTGAGAAATAGTAGAAATAGCGTTTCTTTGGTATGCCATTTAAAATGCTGATGTAGTGTGAGGTTGTGCTTCTCTCAAGTTAGACATAAAACAAATACTACAATTAAAGGAATGTAATTAAATGCCCAGAAGATTCTTACAGTTAACAATCAGTTAGTCCTTTCGCTTGCTTCAGACTGCCACATCTCAGTTGATAAGGGCTAGAATATACTGAACAAAAGATCAATACTATACTGGAGAAAACAATACTAGTTTTCATGGTGACCTTTTTAGTCTTAGCAAGGACATAAGGGGCTCGTCATCTGGATAGTCGCTTACTTTACAAGAATGATTAGTTAGAGCAATAGATCTATGGAAGAGTAGCTACACATTTATCTTGAATGGTATAAAGAGAGAGCAGGTGGTTAAGACGAAATACAGCATTGATACTACGTCACACTGGTAGAGACTGTAGTTGTTCAGGAATTCACCAATGGAAATCCTCTACTTTCATAATGGGCTTCTTCTTTAGTATTATGACTTCCAGCCCAAATAATAGTCTTTATCGGAAAGATATAGGTGAAATAAATATGTTAGGAGAGAAGGACTCTAAAGAAAGGTAATGACTTGATCTATTGATTTTACTTCCCTTTCGACAAAATAACATTAGTGGAGAGTTTCGGGTGCAATGTCATAAGAAATGACTTTGGAAATATATCGGCTACAGTAACTATAACCCCTATTTTTGTCAAAGCCATTCAAATTTAAGTTACACTGTTGGATATATATATATATATATATATATATATATGTGTGTGTGTGAGAGTGAGAGTGTGTGTGCTGGCGTGTGTACTTGTGCGTATATATATATATATATATATATATATGTGTGTGTGTGTGTCTGCGTGTGTGTGTCTGTGTGTGTGTACGTAAGTTGTACAGAACAAAATTTTGTGTTGGTATTGAATCCTTTATTTTCCAATTTATTTGCATAAATATATATTTATGTAAGATACTAGCAGTGTGTTTAGGGGTCTAGTTATTATGTAATAAAAAAAACACAGCTTATCGAATAAGAAAACTGAGAAATATCAATTTAATCCGACTGATAGTAATTTTGGTAGTCTGACATTACGACCTAATACCAGTTTTTAAGCTAAGTAAATGTTCTCGTATTTTGCGATATATCGTTAGAGTAACTGCTGTATATGGTGTTCGTTTTATTTAAATTGTATTGATGTTTGTATTTAGTTGATTATAATTTATTACCTTTCGGTGTCCATTATTCTGTTTGACGTACAATAGTATGTCCAACACTGATATTTATATTTATAATCCGATTTTTCTTTGGTGTATAAAGCTCGATCGTTTGTGGCGTATTTTTTGGATAATCACCAGGATACTTCTATTCTCTCTCCCTCTTTCTCTTTTTTTCTCTCTCTCCCCCCCCCTCCCCCTCTCTCCTTCTCCTCCGCCTCATTCTTCCCATTCTCTACCAACTAAGAACAATTGCCTGAAACCTGCAAATTTCTCCAAGGAATTTTTACAATTTGTTTACTCTCTTGCTACAAACAATGGCATCCTGTTGGTCTTAGGTGAGTTCATTATATATTGAAATTGCCAGAGGAATGCAAGTTCCAATGACTGGATTATTTTGTTAGATCTGGAAATCTTAGACAGTATTTGAAAGATAGAAAACAGAGACATGGTCAAATCTTAGATCTTGTCATCTCCCGTGATGAAGATAATTTGATCAACGGTGTATCTGTGTATTATATGCTGTCTTGTTATTTCCTTATTAACATTGATCTATATTTACAGAAACAATCTGTTTCAGCTACAGTTATTTCATACAGGAAATATAAGTTGATTGACAAGAATGCTTTTCTTGATGATCTGAGGATCTCTTCTCCTGTATTGGATCCATCAGATGATCAATATTATCTGGCGCATATCTATAATAACACCTGTTCAAGGCCACTTTCACTGATAAATAATTATTATCTTTTAAATCAGTTTTTGATTTTGCAGACATATTATGTGTAGTATTTGTATATTAAATATTATCTGTACAGCGCCTTTGAATAGTTCCTGTTACTAAAGGCGTTTTATTAAATATACATTGTTGTTGTTGTTATTATTATTATTATTATTATTATTATTATTATTATTATTATTATTAATTATTATTATTATTATTATTATAATACTTAAACGTGTTTAACCTTTAATTGTCTTATCGTTTCAGGGAGTTTATTCCATGTTACTGGTGATTAATAAATATCATCTTTAATAGAAATGCTGCTTTTGTATACTGTACATGTGGTTAGTTGAGGTGTCTTGTAACAATGTGTCACTGTGACATCAAGCAATGAATGCGTTAGTTTAGAAATTTGAAAGGTAAATAGGTCTTTTAACATTATATTTAGATGCGTTGGGTGGCTGGAGCGCTCTTATATGGTACCATGTGTTAGATAAGAATATATTAAGCTATGGTATGTTATTCCCATAATATTTGTGTTTAGAATGTGATTGATTTTAATAAGTACATATTATGCTTTGGATATTCTATATTTTATATATGTTCGTGCCAGTCCACGTTTTCATCAATTAAAAGATCTAGAAATTTGATGCATTTACCTCGATTACTTGTATTTTCATCTAGTATTAGTAAGCACGAATTTAACGTTCTTTGTTTTGGAGAAGAGTACACGATGTGTTATACCTATATTTGGCAATAATATAGTTATCTTAAATCTTTCACGTAGTGATTCAATATCTACATTTAACAGTTTGTAGAATTGTTTAACATTTTCTCCATATGCATAAACGGTTGAATCATCTGCAAATTATATACCGATATTGCAGCGAGTGGAACCTGGTAGATTATGTGTGTCATAATACCGATATACAGGATACACCACATGTTACTGTAAGTAATTTCAATTCCGTATGATTGTAACTCACAAATAGCTTTTTCTCTGATAGATAGCTCTTGAAACACTCAAAGGTAACACCGTGTATACCATACAGATATAAGTTTGTACATAGAGGGATGAGATTGTTTGTATTGAAGCATTTGAGAAGTCCAGGAACATAGAAAGTTTTACATTTTTCGAGTCAAATGTATGTTTAGTATCTCATGTAAATATATTAACTGTGTTTAAAACTACTACATTATTACTATTGCTACTACTACTACTACTACTACTTCTACAAGTATTACAACAACTACTACTGCAACTACTACTAATAACATTAATAATAATTTAAAAACAAATAATAATAATAATAATAATAATTAATTAATTAATAAAGTGTCCTTACTAGCAAGAGGTATTCAAATGCGCAGTACAGTAATACCCATGAATAATTTAATCATTATTTAGCTGTGAGAACAAGCTTGAATATATATGTTTTCATAACAGGTTAAACTTATCAAGAGACGACACATTTCTGGCTGTACCATCTGTATATTACCTTTATGGACAATGAAATAGCAATGCTTATCAACATATTTCCCAATATCCAAGTCAATAAAGATAATTTTAGTCTAAACCCAGGTACTGTTGAATATAGTTACAAAACTAATAGCAAACGTAACTAATGCAATATAATATTTCCACCTGGGAAATCAATAAATATTACTGGCAGGTATCTAATGCGAGAGCCACTGATAATTCTGCAATCATCCAGACAATTGGATATACTATAAAAAATATTGACAAAATATCAATATCAAACTCGTGCAATATACACAATACAATTGAAAACGATGCTCCTCTCACTGTCTTTGAAGTTAGCTACCCTTTTCTCTTAAGTTTGACCTAAATATGATTCTAATATACCACTGTTCAGCAAAAAGTATAACAACTATATACCAGCATGCGCGCACTCTGTGTCGCTGTATTTTTATAAGATGGCGTGAATTGGTTACTGCTACAATATGTAAAATGTGCAATATGGTTACAAATTAGCTATTAACAAGCTAATCACAATAGGTATATTCCCCAAAAAACTTAAAAGTGCTAAAATAATTTTAATACACGAATAATGGACATATTTACCTCTTAACTAGTAAATCTAAAGAAATAATAATAATAATAATAATAATAATTATTATTATTAATTTATTATTATTATTACCTCTCTCTCTCTCTCTCTCTCTCTCTCTCTCTCTCTCTTTCTCTTCTCTCTTCTCTTCTCTCTCTCTTATGCGTATGTAATTGAAATAAAACATAATAGAACAGACTGTTATGCAGTATTCTAAGCTTTAACCCACAAAGTTAATGATATTCCCTTTTCATATAATATGTCTATTGATTGGATTGACGCCATTTTTACGGACTTTATTATTTCAGACTGTAAAGAAATAACATTTTGCTTTCTTCATTTCTATCAATGCATGAAAAAATAATGCTGAACAAATCAATGGAAATAAGAACAAATTTAATTTAAGTTAACAAGTGCGTATTATTTATAATACTGATATAGTATAATACAAAACTGTATGATATACAGCTTGGATTTAAAGTACATAGTGAAGAGCTTTATTATAACAACGAGAGAGATATATAAAGAATTTAAAATGTTGACATTTTAATAATATTTCTCATTGACTTCAAGAAAATGATATATCAAAAACACCTATTTGTATCGTGAACGATAATTGCGTTTTCTATATGAATGGTTATTTTATTTGTTTTATGTATTACAACTACTACTCTATTATATCTACTACTACTACTACTACTACTACTACTACTAATAATAATAATAATACTTTTACTACTAATAATACTTCAATTATTACTACATCCACCACCATCACCATTATTAATACCCGCAATACCACTACAAGTATTACTTATATTACTACTAAACCTACTAATATTACTACTTCTACTACTACTCCTACTTCTACTACTACCACATCTACTACTACTACTACTACTACTACTACTAAGGCAAAGTAAGGTTCATTTATTTGCATCTTAGAGGCATGTGTGTGATTGTTATGTCGATGAAACTAGGTTTGTAGCCCCTTTCTTTATCAGATATACATTTGAATGGTAGGACATTTGATTTTCCAGGAATTGACAAACAAGTGTTTTTGATTCCCTATTCACTTTCATATACAGGTTTTCATTAAATGAAGAAAAAAAAGATAATAAACCGTTGTATTCTGAAGAATTACATCTTAGTGATTCCCGACGCTCCAATTTAAATCCATCAATCATTGGTTAAATTAACCCGATGCTAAGATAAACAAAAGTGATACATTGCAGTTCATTATAACCAGAAACGTTAGTCATCATTAAATTAGATTGCCTAAGATGTACGTAAATTTCAAGTTCTAATTTCAACCGTATATTCCTGAATCAACACATCTTTGGTTTTACTTAATAACAAACACAAGTTTAATTTGTACTCAAACAACTAGTTGAATAATATAGAATAGATAAATATAATGTTTGGAGGATAACCAAATATTTAACTTTATTGGACTTTATTTCTGTTCGAATTCGAGAAAACAAATGAGCAAATCGGTCTAAAATAGTCAATTGTTCTCTTAAACAAAGAAAGTACACAAGATAAAAATAAGGATACCGATATAACTAAATACTGAAAGAAATAACACTCTCGATAAAGAGTACTTCTTTGGGGCACATAAAAGGGTTATAAACTATAAGTATCATACCATATTCATCAAATGATTAATATTGTAAGATACACTTCTTTTAGTAATGGGAGGTTTATCACCAGCTATCGGCTTCCACCCTAATATTATATGTGTCTCATTCTTTGGCTGTCCTATGGAAGTGCTGATTGGCTATGTCAAGGTAAAAAAGGGCCGCTCCTATGGTGAAAAGATTAGAACGTTGGGATCAAACTTTACATGTTGCAGAATATATTACAAGGTGTAGCATTCACGCTAAAGATTCATTTTCAATTCACCATTAATCAATAACTACTGACCACTAGCATTTAAAATGGTTTTGAAATTAGTATTTTTGTTTTCGATTTGACTTTTTGTCCAACAACGTACGAGATACCCATTGAACTCTTTTAATTGATAAAATATAAATATCTAAAGGGAATAATTTCACATGCTGCTATTATTCTTGTGTGTTAACTCACAAAGAACGAAGGAAATTATTAATAATGAATTATATTTATATCCCCCAAATTAATATTTGTCTCCATCGTTATCCGGCGGAGGCAGGTAGTATCAGATTATATTTATTTTTAATATTTCTTTGATTGTAATTAGACTTATGTCTCAAATTAAATCATTTATTAACTTTTCGATGAGGCTAAGATTTATACTAGAAGAATGGACAATACAAATATATAACATATAAATATGAATACTATTAAACAACTATACTACTGTGTCTATTCTGAATTCTATATATATATATATATATATATATATATATATATATATATATATATATATATATATATATATATATATATACGTGTGTGTGTAATATTTTCAAATGTTACTTATGGTTATAATCAATACATGGCTGAATCTATGAAATACTACCATAATAATTAAGTTAGCAACTGTATTACTTTAAACGTACTTAAGACTACTGTAAATGGCAACGTATACCCAGAAAGGATCAAATAAATGGAATACTACAATACTGACGGATCAGTCATGATTTGCTTTTGTTAATTTATTACAAGAATTTTTGAACTTCTCGTTAAAATACCATGAATATTTAAAAGTCTTAAACCTTTCTTCGTTTTCACTTAGAACTTCTATATTACGTTTACTAACTAGCATCATTTTAGATTGCAGGCATCTCATGCAATTAATGTAAGCCACTCATCAATATTTATGATCATATATAATTTGTACGTTATCTGTGTAGATATAATTAATGATATATTAATACGTGGTTCACGTTAATCATATACGATAATGACAAATCTAGTTGTAGTGTATGGTTGATAGCTCCATTTAATAATTGCACGACCATAATTATTTACATGTATATTATACTCAAATTAAAAGGGGTAAGTTATAAATTAGTATACTATTTTATTTTACAGAAATGGTGAAGTTATTAATGGGTATAATTATTTGTTATAGTGGAAGTACGGAATATATGTTTTAATATATGTTAAATTCATTGACGGGAACAACATTATGTAATAATGATAAATGCATAATGTTTTATACCAGTTACATTTTCGGACATTAGAGATGTTACGTGGCATACATGGTAAAATGATTATACACACGATACTATTGTTGGTACCGCATCTAGAATGTGGTTCGGTAATTATTTCACTTTCTTCAGCTAAGGTGTTCACATCAAATCGACGAGCTTCGTGTGTTCATCGTGTTATCGATCAATGGTAAAGTTTATAGGTTGTATATTTAAATCCGAATCATAACAATATATTTGCCCAAATGAGTGTCCTTAGGTATATAATAATATATATATATATATATATATATATATATATATATATATATATATATATATATATATATATATTAGCCGTCATCATTGCCGAGACTAAAGAACTTAATAATCAATCCAGAAAATAAACAATTGAAACTAAATAATATATGTAGATGATTATTTTGAGGTATTTCAATAATGGTTTGAGTACATAATGTTGATTTTCATAAATTCCTAGGTAATAATATTAGTAAAATGTTCGTATTGATAAAGGAGAAAGCGATCCATCTTTGATGATCGAAAAAAACTAAACAATTTCTTATGCTGTTAGATTTGACCTTAAGCTGTGTGGTTTGTCTGTTGTGGGTCGCCTCCGTGGTCTAGCGGTAGCGTGATGGACCACAGATCACTACCACCCGTGTTCGAATCCCCGGCGTGGGCATATCTGAAAGTTGTTTCGTCTTTCACTTCGTCTCATTACCTTTGGAGGTCACTCGGTCCATTTAGCCTACCTTGTACACAAAAGTGGCCGTAAAACATCAATAATCATCATCGTATGTCTGTTGTAAGAATTTGTAATGAAAGAGAAGGCATATTAATTAATCATGATGCAATTGCTGGTATTGGAACTGTCTACAGACCTCCTGTTGCTGATAATAAAGAACACATTCAAACATCTGAGCTTGTAGATATTATATTTGGTTATGGGTATTACCTTTTAATTAATAAGTCAACTAGGATGACCAATTAAGCATCTACCTTGATTGATAATAGTTTTACAAATGACTTGAAAAAGTAGAAACAATAGAACTACATTTGGGTAATTCGAGTAAATTTATTATCTAAGGTAATTCACAGTAATAACCACTGCTTAATATGTGATTTAAGTCATTTAGTGTACAAATGCATTTCCTTAATACAGTATATTTATTCCAAATGATACCACCTACATTCATGAATTCATCATCAAGTTTGCATTTGCTTTAGGAATACAGTATAACTCAGCATGTTTAGTTTTAAGATTATGAATATTTTTATTTGGTACAAGCATTGAATACAAAATCTGAGAATGCATAGTTTGTCCACTTTAAACAGGGTTAGCGCTGTATTTACGTGGCGTCTTCCTAAATTTTAATCCATGAAAAATTATATTTTATGCAGTTCAAGTGTTAGGTCTGGCTAACTCTCCAGAATAGCAGATGAATCTTCATAGAACATTTATCTGAAGCTAGAAATGAAGTATAAACCTTCCTTATCTTTCATTAGATCAACTTTATTCTATAAAATGCTGTTAAGTTGTTGTGGGCAGTCTGCCGTGACTGCTTTCAACACCTGTGCAGAGCCAAGGCGTGAAAAGCAGCCGGCGCCCATTTGTGAAGGGAAGGCCATTGTTTTGACAGCTTAGCGTACGCATCGTAGTATAAGGCGGGAAACCCCGACTGGCCGAAAGTTAATTAGGGATATTAAATGTATTAGATTAACAACTTCCAGATACAAAATAAGTGTTTACCACAATAAACCTGGTGTAAATCCCAGGAATCTTATTTCTCTAACTGGCAATGAGCCGGCAAAGGCTTTGTTTAATGTTAATTCATTTGTTAGTATGTCGTCTTCCGACTTTAAATCTAAATATATTGAAGGTATTGTATGCCCTCGTCGTAGACATGCTAGAGATTTTCTAAGAAGTATTACTTTTCATAACTTGCATGACATTGACTCTTTACATGATAATCTGAAGATTGACGCTCCATAACGGTATGTTGTCTGAATGTTCAATCCTTGAGGAATAAAGCCATACCTATGGCTGATTATGTTGTATCACCAATTATAGATGTATTAGCACTTAATGAAACGTGGCTCGGAACTGACGCTGATCAGCTCACCATAAATGTGTTGGTTCCTGGAGGTTATGAGTTTAATCGTATTCCTCGTAAAAGTGGCAGACGCGGTGGTGATGGAGGCATACACACTACAAATCGGGAATGACTGTCACGGTGAGTAAGTCAGAAACAACGGAGATGTACACTCATTTTGAAAATATGGACTGCATCATAAATATAGCTACGGTTACAGTTAAATTATGTATTATATATCTTTCCCCTCCTAAACAAAATGGCTTTAGAAATACAATTTTCTTTGACGAATGGTTTAAATAATTAGATAAATAACCATTATCCAATATGAGTTAAACTTTCATGTGGACATTAAGTCTAATATTGAAGCTCGTACATTTTTCAGTATACTGGATTCACACGTATTCATTCAGGATGGCAACAGTGCAACGCACAAAGGAGGCCATACACTAGATTTGGCCGTCTCTAGAGAATCGAATCCCATCATAGTAGGAATTCCTTCTGCATTTGACTCTTGTCTCAGTAGTAACAAAGGTAAATCCTTCAGTGATCATCTGGCTATACACTTCATTACGAATTCGGATAAGCCCGATTGCATACAAAGAAAGATCAGATATAGAAAATATCGTGGCATAAATATTAAATAATTTACTGAGGATCTACAGTCATCTCAACACCTGAGGGATCAGTTGACGAGCTGGTAGAAGCCTATAGCTAATATTTCCAGAGTATCATAAATGACTATGCTCATTTGTGTTAAAAAATCATTACGGTGAGACCAGAAACCCCTTGTTACTCCAGTAAATTCAGATCATCAGAACATTCGGAGGGAAGCAGAGAGAACTTGGCCCCGAACGAGTTCAGTAATAATTTTATGAGGAAAACAACAATCGTCAGGAATAAGATCGTTTCGTATACCCCAAATAATACCGGCGATATTTCCATGGATGCAGATATTATGTTTAATGTAAATATTCGCGAAATGTTTCGACCGACCTCTGAGGTTGAGGTCAAGGATATAATAATCAAGTCTACGAACAAGTCATGTGACTTGGATCCACTGTCCAATTGGCTTTTGAAGAAATGCGTGAATCAACTTCTATCACTAATAACAGCCATTATCAATAGGTCAATGGATGAATCAGTGATTCCATTGCGTTTGAAACGAGCCAACATAACTCCGCTGCTTAAGAGACCTGGGTTAGATAAAGAAGCGATGAAGTATTATCGTTCTATTTCTAACCTTCCTTTCATCTCTAAACTTATTGAAAAAGTAGTAGCAAGGCGTATAGTAGAAGAATTAGAGCCCAATGATCTTAATGACATTTAAGGTAGGATCCAGTTATATAAATTCTTCTATGTCTGTAAGAAATCTAGGTCTTATATTAGATAATACCCTAGGAATGGAGATGTGTAAGTCCTGTTATTATTAAATAAGAAATATGGGACTTATTCCTAAGTACATAAATGATGAGACATGCAAGACTTTAGTCCAAGCCCTTGTTATTTTTCGACTTAACTATGGCAATGCATTATTATATAATACCTCCTCTCTGTCTGACAATCCGCCTACAGTGTGTGCATAACTGTGCTACAGAACGGGTGACATGCACTCTCAAAGGGGAACATATAACACCAGTTTTGTTCCAGCTGCACTGGTTTCATGTACGTTTCAGATCACAGTACAAGATCATGTTTTATACATTCAAAGTACTGAATGGAACAACACCAGTGTATCTAAGCGATCTGATCGAAAAATATATACCAGTGAGAATGCTCCGATCAGAGTCCTATTCACTTTTGAGGATACCAAGAAGCCATAAAGCAATAGCATCAGCTCCCAACTGTGGAACGAATTGTCAAACCACATTAAACTCGCAGCAAGTAAAGACATATTTTGTAAGGTTCTTAAAACCCATTTATTTAAATTGGCGTATTTATAATATTAAACCAGTTTATTATGTATGAAATATAATATATCTATATGAGCTCAGAATATGTTTTAATTGTGTTTTAAATGTTAAGCGCCTTAGAACAAGGCGCCATATTAAATACTATTATATTATATACATCCAATATATATATATATATATATATATATATATATATATATATATATTGTTGAATGTCATGATATTCAGTTTTGTTTTAAATTGATAAAGTGTATGCATTGTAAGATCCAGAGACCATTTTAATTAACACATCTTTGTGAGATGACAGGACTTCGTTGTATTCATTAATACGGTATATTGTGTATGGGTATATAAATTGACATTATAGTGATACAAGAATGACATTATTTAATAATTTTGTAGCCTAGGAAGATATCCGAAATCTTATATAATTTTTATTTTTCAATGTATTTATATGTTCTCTCCACGGTAGATGTTCATCAAATATGTCTCCCAAATATAATTGGATTCACTTGTAGTAATAGTTTGACTCTTTATCTCTAAATCTGTATTGAAGTGACAATTCCCTTTGTTTGATCTATATATAATAAAATGAGTTTTACTAATATTCAGCAATAATGTATTAATATTTAACTATTGCACTAACATACATAATCCTTTGTTAATAGTAGCACCATATTATTCAGATTGTCCTCGTCAATAAAAAACATTATTGACATATGTAAATAATATTGGCAAACTGTTATTAGATATCATTAACATATAAGATAAACAAAATGGGTGTCAGGATTGACCCCCTGCGGAGCCCCACATGAGACTGTTTTAGCAGTTGACAAATTATCATTGAAAGAAATGAATTGTTTACTGTTTGTGAAATAATTATTTATCCATCTTTTAGCAGCACCCATAATATCATATTTATCAAGATGTTTCATCAAGATTTGTTGATTCACAGTATCAAAAGCTTTACTATAATTTAGGAACAGACCCATAAAGTACCTACCTTTGTCAGTAGTGCTATAGTGCTAATGCATTTGTCCACCAAGACATTTAATGACATTGATGTAGAATTTAATTTCGGATGCCAAATCGGAACATAAACAACACATTGTCCACAATACGATTACAGATAACGTTTTCCAATATTTTATAAAATAAAGACTCAGTCAAGATTCAGGTATCAATTTATCACTATTTTCATAGAAGGGAATTACCTTATCCAATTTCATTACATCAATAAAAGCCCCTCACTGACGAGATAAATTGAATATATAGGACGATTATGTAACATTTTCATCAGTAACATTCTTAATTAAGTAAGCAATAATGCCAGCATATCTCTGGCTTATATTTCATAATTCCCTAATAATATTTTGAATTTCGTTTTTCTTCAACTGGTTTAAGAAATAATGCATTTTCTCAATCTATTTTCTTAATATATGATGTTGGATCAATATATGTATTGGGAGGTGAAATGTACATGCTAGGCATTGTTATATTACTGAAATGTTTATAAATTAAATCTTGTTGAAGATTATGATAAATTCAGCCTAATCAGTTCTTTTCAATAGACATGAATTTTGTTTTCATTATATGTAGAGTATTTGTTTTATATTTCAGCGTTTGTATAACAACCTGACAAATATCGACACTGTTGGTATAAGGTATTGTACTGATATAGTCAAACATATACACATATCTGGGCTAGTCTTTGTTCCAGTTGCAAGTATTCAAATAAATTGTTTTAAGTAGTTTTCTAAATTTGAATTTTTTTGTTTTTGCTGCTGCTGGGTCAGGTTTGTATATAGCGTATGACTCTTAACATGGATGTAAACGGTGTTTTAATGCATTTTGGGGTAAGAAAATTGCATGGCTGACTGATTGATGGTGAAAGGTACATAACATATGATATTTATGTATATAAATGCATAATGTTGGTGCGGATTTCATAAATGCGTTGGGTAATTGCATGATGTGGAAGACAGTTACGTAAAATACGTACCAAGTCTCTCTGTTTGTGTTAATTAATTCTGCTATAACATGTTGGCCATTAGTTTATATAGAATACGATTGTGAAGTTTGTAACGAAAATAAATATAAATTATACCATACATCGTCCCGATATATAGTCTTATTACTGCATTGGCTTAACATATAGACGATAATAATAATTACAACTAAAATGACACTAAGCTCACATAATGAACTTGCACTCAAAAAGGGAACGCACACGAAGTACTGTCCAATCACGAAAAGTACGACAGATGGAAAAATAATAATAAACATATTATTTCAATGGTAGCATTGTGTCTACAGTTCTGGTGCCGTAGTATTCTAGGATCTATCAGTCTATGTTAGAATCAATCTACTCCAATAAATAGCACAGTCTGACATATTTTCATGGATATATATAATGTACATCATATGGTAGAGATATATATCACTTACTTTACTGTCACTCTGTCAGTGGAAAACAATTAGGAGAATAACATTTAGATGACAAGTGGATCACAATCTTGGGTGCATCTCCATGTAAACCTGTTTATTGTAATCACCAAAGATGTGTTTATATTCCACTGTCCAGTAGGAGCCTTGAAATGAATGTTTTTGCTTAGTTCTGCCCTGCAGTATAGGACAATTATATAGATCATTCTTCGGAGACGATATATTTTAGTTAAATGTAGTATTATCGATATATGTAGTATTATCGATATATATATATATACATATCTTTTAAAGACTCGTAGCTTGTACACTTTCTTGAATAGTGCATTAACCAGGAACATCGTCAGAATTGTAATAACAATCATTATGTTCTTGGCAATCTCCAAAAGGTTCTCATGTCTTGTCGCAGAAACCAGATGTTAATATGTTTAATTTAGGTTTACGGCGGAACCTTGTTAACATTTCAGCAACAAATAGTCTTTTCTGCACTGGTAATTATTAATGAAGTATAAGGCGGCATACCATATTCTAACCATCTCACTTTATTTTATTATTTCCTCCTGGAAATATTGAGCAGCAAATCATAATTGTCTGTATGCAGACTTAATCTGTATATCTTTAAATATCTAATGTGAAATTATGCTAATCGTTGCAAGTAAAAGAAAATATTCTATGTTACATCACAATCATATAGTCAATAAGAAGGGACTCTTGTACCAGGATATCAATGATAACATGTATAGTTAAAGCAGCCCAATCTCAGTATTCATCTACTTGAATATGGCATAAGTCACAATGAGATAAACAAATGTCAAATAACTGTTCTTTCATAACTAGTAAATAAACATCTCCAATCATTGGAAGATAATGTCAATCAAGAGAAACTAATAACTATAAACGATTTACGACTTCATTCACAACAAGAAGAACAAAGATCGACTTCTTAATTTATACAATGGCGCTGAAGAAATTGTCTTATTAAACTCCTTAAACGTTATACAACACGATAATCCCTTCTAGTTGATAGGCCTTTAATACAACGTACCCATAACATTATATAATCTTGGCCATTAATTTCATGAATGTCCACGAATAAAAGTTAGTATTACCGTAACATAATTTAACTTTGTAAGGCTTGTTTATGAGCAATACTTATAAACTGAACTTTATAGAGGACAGTTGTTGGACAATACCAAACGTAATGCCCCCAGGAAGGCCAATAGTGTCTGATTGTAATAGTGAATAATCTTTCATAGATAGCCACTTAAAACGATTTGCACCCTTCTTATATAAAAAACACATACGATTTTGTAGAAAAAATTAAAGCATTAAGTTTGCCTGATAATTGCTTGCTTATAACTTTAGATGTTGAAAGTATGTATACTAATATAGATCACACTAAGGGGTTGCAAGCGGTAAGGGCTGTAATGAGAAATTATCCCATATATGATGATCCAATTATAGAACTTTTAGAATTATCTTTGAAGAGTAATGACTTTTTGTTTAATGATAAAGGGTTCTTTCCAAAAAGAGGCACTTCTATGGGAAAAGGATTGGGCACCCCCTACGCCGATATTTACAGGGCAAAATTTGAGAAAGAGGCACTACTTAAATGTCCATTAAAACCTCTACCTACTTCCGGTATTTGGATGATATTTTCATAATATGGCCACATGGCAAGGATGCGTTTCTGAGTTTCTAAATATTTTTTACACATGAACCACCCATTAAATTTACATCTTCTATCTGTATTGATTCGGTCAATTATTTAGAAAACCACTGTATTCAAAGACCCTAAAAACAATAATACCCTATTGACCAAGGTATTTTTTAAACCAACCGATATTCACCCGATGTTTCACAAACATTCTTTTCAAACCCAAACATACCTTTAAAGGTTTATTTGAGCAAATTATACGATTTTTAGAATATGTTCTAACAAAAAAACTTTGATAAGGCATGGGGTATTCTTTTTCAAGGTTTTTGTAAAAAAATACCTTAAAAAGGGGGATGCGTGGTATTAAAGGCAAAAATGTTAGAGAATTGCAAATAAAACAACCCTCAAATACCGGCATTCCAACTACCAGCCGTTGGGGTGCAAAACCATGCAATAGTATGAACTGCATGACGTGTCATCTAATAAGTGATTGCCTTTTGAGCACTGTCACCCCAAAAAAAATTTGGAATAATGGGAGATATAGATTGCTCTTCTTCAAATGTTATTTATGCTTATCAATGCTATTTTTGTAATAAACAATATTTGGCGAAACTAGTACATCTCTTCGCATAAGGGGCTTTAATGGCCACAGATTTACAATTGAAAGAAAACATCGACTTTCTTCTTTATATACACATTTAAAAGTACACGCAGATAACTCTTCTCTGCCTGATTACAACCGTCCATCTCTCGGTGATTATATTTTAATACCGATTGAACAAATACACAGCTCAGGTTCTGATTGGCAGGACCGAATTAATAGACTAAAACGAGAAACTTTTTGGATTGATACCCTGGGATCATTAGAACCAACAGGGTTAAATAAAAAACGTTCGGAAGATATATTAGAATCGGCCGAAAAAGGTGACACTGTAGCTCTAATAATGCCGTTTTCTAGAACAGGCAATATGGCTTCAAGAATAATAAATAAACATTTTAAGATACTTCAACCGAAGAGTTATTTAGAACACTATCAATATAGTATCATCACAGCTTACACTAAACATAAAAGCCTCTCGGGTTATTTAGTGTCAAGTAAGTTGAAATAAATACCTTAAAATAAATAGAATGTCTCCTGAAGCTCTGGAAAAGTTAATCACAAACACAACTTCAGTAAAGCGTCAATCGCCCGAAACACAAAAATCTCAACCCACCGTTACTATGTTTGTAAAGCAATGAGATATCTATATATCAATTGTCAAATGGGAAGCTACGACTAATTCATTTGAAGTACATTTAGGTTTATTTTCTTATTATGTTGGGCACTTTCACACCTGTACAAACATATAAATTCTATTCAATTATCGTTGGGATGTTTTCAAAACACCGGGTTACGTAAGTTCACAAATAGAACAAAGAGATTAAAATAGCACCCATCCTTTGTTAAAAAGAACTAAAGGATTAGGTGCGTGGCTTCCTATTGAAAAATTGTGTATATAAACCTCGAGCAATATGGTAACGTTAGACATTCTATGCAACCTGATGAAGACTTGAATAGGTCGAAACCGGTCGTTGCTATTGGGTTGAGTCGTGTTATATCGCTGCTATTAGTATTAATCTGAATTTATTCTGATTTATGCTGATATTATTCACACATTATTCATACTGTGTATTAATATTTTATTTCTCCATTTTAGGTTTAATCTTTCTTGGCCGTAGTGTTCGACACAAAGCCTGGTTTTGTTTTAATCATAGTTTCTTCTTTTTTTATATTTAGATTATCCTCTTTTGGATTATTTTAGAAATTTTCTTTTTTCTTTTAATTTTTCTCTAATTTTACCGGTAATTAATTATACTTACAATTAAATATTTTTTTAAAAAATCAATTTGGAGTTAATTGTTGCTTGAATGAAAGTATAACACCTGTGCCAGCGCCTTAACTATCTTTATAAAACACACATAGACACACACAGACACACACACACACACACACACACACACACACACACACACACACACACACACACACACACACACAAATGTACACAAACATATATATGCACACATATACATATAAGACTAAAATCACACAAAAGTGAAAACATCAAAAGTAAAACATCAATCATCATCATCATTAAGACTAAAATCAGCTTTCCTACTACGCTTTAAATCTTGCTCACGCACAAGTAAAATGTGATTAATAATGGATTTATTTCGCGGATGCTATCCTGAAGGAAGAGATTTGTGAACAAAGGAACAAACAACCACACACACATTAGCTTATATATATATATATATATATATATATATATATATATATATATATATATATATATAATCAAGAATATTGCTTTTCAGATATCCTTCTATTGTTGCCTAGAATTGAAGTGGCTGGTTATTGCTATATGTAACATTGAAGAACATTTCCTATTGATTTGCAAAATTCTTATAGCCACAACACTCGTAATTTTAATTTCAACTTGAATATAATCTTGGCCATTAATTTCATGAATGTCCACGAATAAAAGTTAGTATTACCGTAACATAATTTAACTTTGTAAGGCTTGTTTATGAGCAATACTTATAAACTGAACTTTATAGGTCAAATGTTTAGTAAACTCACGAACCCCCCCCCATACACACATACATACATACACCTAGACACACACACACACACACACACACACACACACACACACACACACACACACACACACACACACACACACACACACACACACACACACACACACACACACACACACACACACACACACAGACACACACACACACACACACACACACAAATGTACACAAACATATATATGCAAACATATACATATAAGACTAAAATCACACAAAAGTGGCCGTAAAACATCAATCATCATCATCATTAAGACTAAAATCAGCTTTCCTACTACGCTTTAAATCTTGCTCACGCACAAGTAAAATGTGATTAATAATGGATTTATTTCGCGGATGCTATCCTGAAGGAAGAGATTTGTGAACAAAGGAACAAACAACCACACACACATTAGCTATATATATATATATATATATATATATATATATATATATATATATATATATATATATATATATATATAATCAAGAATATTGCTTTTCAGATATCCTTCTATTGTTGCCTAGAATTGAAGTGGCTGGTTATTGCTATATGTAACATTGAAGAACATTTCCTATTGATTTGCAAAATTCTTATAGCCACAACACTCTTAAGATGACACAAATAGTGAGAACATGCAATATCCGGTTAAGAAGAATGGATAACATAGCAGTTCAAATAATATATTCGGTTGTTTAGCGCAGCGAGTACACTGGCGCCACTTTATAAGTTCTTTGAATTATGGATACCGTTCGGTAACTGTTTCTTCTTAGTAACTTTGTGCTAGTAACTGCATACATATGTTTCTAGATTGAGGCATGCACGAAACAAGGTTAAGTATTCTACTAACTCCGGAATATGTAGATGCTGTCCTAGCAGAAAATTGAAGCTCTCTGCTACCACGATTAGCTTAGATCTGCTAAGACTTTCCACGGTAAAGCAAAGAGAACCTGGCGCCGGATGTCCTTATCTATGTACTACGGAAGATACAGGAAAACATTAATATACTATTAGGTGAGAAAAATACCTATTTCTATTCCACAGGGATAGAAATATGTCGAAAAATCTAAATACAAGTTCGGCAACCTCTTTATAGGGAATACGATTAATTTTGACTTCCCCCCCCCAAAAAAAAAATGCCTGAGGTCAAGATTTACTCACCAATCTCCGAATAAATCATATGACCTAGATCCACTTCGTACTTGATTTCAGAAGAAATGTGTAAACCACTTTCTGTCATTGATAAGAACCATTATCAATAGACTAATTCTTGAAGCCACTGTGTTTGAAACGAGTCAACAAACCGCGTTTTGTTAAGAGATATGGGTTGGCCAAGGAAGATATAAAGAACAAATCATCCTATTACTAACCTTCGCCTTATTTACAAGCTTATTGAAAGGGTAGTAGCAAGGCACATAGAAGAGCACTTACCACACAACTTGACAGTTATTAGTTTGCTTATCGTAGAGGTCATTCAAGAGAGACTACTCTCTTGAAAGTACATTGCGATATTGCGGAGGCTCTTGATGAAGGATCGAGGGCGGCATTTATTATGCTTGATTTGTCTGCAGCTTTTGATATAATCAATCATCCGATACAACTGAAGCGATTAGAAATTTAGTTTTGCACCAAGTGAAAGACACTGACCTAGATACGGTATAACCAGATGTACATCGACGTTGTTGTGTACCACAAGGACATCCACAAGAATGTCTACATGAATACTAAACCATTTGGTGAAATTATTAAGGAGCCTAATACTAAATGTCATTGTCATGCTGATTATATCGTTGTTTCTTACCCAAGGTTCGTATAAACAAATATTGTCCAATACTTGAAGGAATACTTGTATGCGTGTGTTAATAATTCCAGTGATTTGTTATGCATACACACACAGTCACACATTTAAATTTATATTTGGAGCTATAACGTTAAGGTTTATAATGTTTCACCTGGACTATGGCAATGCATTGTTATAAAATATCCCCTTTTATCAGTTGCCCGATCAAGTTATATTTGTGGCAAGTAACATCATATATATTACGGTTATTAAAATCCACCATTTAAATTATATTATTTATGTCATCTACAAATCAGTGTACCTTTATATAATATTTGTTTGTGCTACATAACACATAACATGCTTTAATTATGTTTTTAGTTTAACGCAGTTTAGAATAACTAACGTTTAATAAGACGCTATGCAAACTAATAATAATAATAATAATAATAATAATTATTATTATTATCATTATTATTATTATTAGTAGTATTAGTAGTAGTAGTAATAGTAGTTGTAGAGGGAGTAGTAGTTATAGTATAAGAAGTCGTAGTATGGGTCCTAGGGTAGTAATAGTAGTAGTAGCAGCAGTAATAGTATTTATAGTAGCTGTTGTTGTTGCTGTTGTTGTCATATCTTCAAAATTATGTGCACAAATTACAGAAAAATATTTATATGAAACAGTCTCAGACATAAAAGAACAAACGTTTTATTAAGTGCATTATCTTCAATCGTTAATTCGTTCTGAGACGTTGTTCAGTTACATAACATGAGTGGTTTGGGGGATTAATTAAGAAACGAGATAAATAAATATGATAAAATATAACGAGACGAGGAGAGCTAAATGAGACTGAGACAGTATGATGGTTTAGGCAAATGAGTCTATATGTGACCTTTGAAATATTCAACTCCAAATAAACCCCAAAGTTATATAGGTAATATAAATATCATTAATCTGAATCTTCCCGATTTAGATTTCTTTGTGGTTGAATTCTGATGAAATCAAGACCATCTGTTTTGCTATCATTTAACTTAAGTTATTATCTCCTAGCCATTCACGAATTGCTGAAATTGACACTTGACGTTTAAATTTAGATTCATTAGAATTATTTTGTTAAAAAATAGTAAATTAAAGAGTTAGGTGGCTATCATCGGCATATATATGAAAGCCTATGTTATGACGATGAATACAATCCCTAATCATAGTTTGTCCATAAAGGTAGGATTGGATAAGAGCTGGTTCTTGGGGCACTGCAAATAAATACCAAACCAAAGATGGAAACGGATCTCCAGTTATGACCCTTTGGTTTCGATCCGTTAATTAAGACATTAAAATCAGTAAATAATTTCCACCAATACTCAAGCAATATTGGAAAAATCTAGGAGAAGTTCAATGTCCACTGAATAAAATGATACCGATACATATCGGAAAACAATATATGGTGCTCGCCTCTTAACCATTGCTTGAAGAAACCTGTTGTGGATATGTAAAAGATAATCAAACAATGTTGCATCAATATATCCCTCAATGAATTTGGAAAGAATGAACATATTAAATAATGCTTTATGGTTTTGGAAGCATGCTAGATCTAACCATTCAGGAAATGTATCAAAATAGTTTTTTGTTGATCTCTTAGAAAATACCGTTCACAATATATGTAAGATATGGCTAACTGCTGGCACTCTGTGCTCAATATGTACTTTCAGCAGCCATTTAATCCAATGATTAATACAAAAAAAGGCAATGAAAAACATCTTTTACTAATCTTGTGAACATCTTCACATTTTATTGATTTGAGGCTTAGAGTGTATGGTTCCATTTGAAGTGGTCGTTCATTTAATTTGGAATCCTGACTATAAAATCAATTCGGAATTTAATTGATTTTAGACAGCAGTATTTAATTGAACTTTTCGGCAACTTATGATGTCGAAGAAAATGATAGAACATATGCATTACCTTTTTTTTATGAAGTGGTGTGTTAATAATACAGAAGACCCCTTCTGATGACCAAAACATTGCATAATTCTGCGTGATACAAGTCATTATTGAAGTTTATAGGTACCGTTTTGTATTCGAAAGTTTCGGATGGACATTGAGACGATCTCTTCTCCAAAGTTGTTTCTGTTGTTGAAGAACGTACTTGGATTCAAGAATTGCGGTGGAAAGAATGCTGATTGTATAAGATGGCACGGGTGCCTACTTAGCCGTGATTCAACATACCACAGTATTGTCTTAAATAAGAGTAAGAGTCCGAACGTTTGTTTTATAGTCAACAGGGTTAAAATGGACGACACTATCGACTTGTGCTATTGAATCGACATCGCTAAAATAGCGGTGGTATGTATAATGAGATATATAATGGATATATACAATGACATGTTATCGTAGAACATGATAATTAGTAATGCCTTACAAGTAAATGATACATAAATATTCTTTGTGACGCATGATAGGCCTAAAACATATAATCGAGTACAACAACCCCATTAAAACCCAGCTAACCCCTTAATGTATGGAGGATAAAAATGGTGGCATAGTTCATAATTATAATATTTACAAATTGATATACATGCATTCACTTTTTGTAACAAGTTAAACATTTGTCATAAAATCTGATGATTATTTGTAAGTTATTATTTGTTAGTTTGTATGAAACACAAAACAAGGTTATCTATTTTGTTTCCTATTTTGCATAAAATGCAAAAACAGAGAATTATCACGATTTCGCTAAGTATTGATATATTATAGCTTACCGAAATGTGGCATTATATTAACAATGATCAACTCACTAGCTAACTCATTTACAGTATAATTGAGTTAGTTCATACAGTTTAGGTATTTAGTCGAATTCGTCTTAAATATGGAACCAGGTGTGATGACATTTGAATGTGGAAGAGGTCTAGACTACGTTGTATAAATCCGACATAAATGATTTTTGAAGCGCGTAGAATTTTGATAAAGGAGTCCAGACACTATATTTAGTCATCGCTGAAGATTGGGATATATTTTGTATAACAGTAGCTATGTACTGCACTTAAGTGAAACTTTGGTGTATTGAAAGCATTAACATTATTTAAGGCACCATCACTAATTTAATACTTCAATTAATCAATAGGTAATAACGTATCTAAAACCAAAAATAGAACCAGAATTTGCAATCATGATTAGGCTGATGATAGGCAAGAAAGAAAAACGTTATTTATTTTTAAAAACAAATGGGTGATTTGTAAACAAAATCAGCCATATAATAAACATATCCTTATTTATAGTTTCGGTCAGTCGCAGTTTAGGATGTCACACCTATATTGATCATTTAGACGATTACCTGATGTCATCTGATACCGTCGCCATTTAGGGATATGTTGGGTAAGAAAGGGTAGAATATTGCACCAGCAGCTAATATGAATCAGTTAAATAACAATTTGACGATTGTCCTGAATATTATACTCCGTCCAACAGGTGACGTCCTTGTAAAAGCATTGCTACGTTATGTGGACAGTATTCGAAATATTGAAGACAGGTGTTGTTTAATGTAGCTTTTGGTCAATGAAGTGATTCCCTAAGAAACAGATAATTGTAATATTACAACAGAAAGGGAAATACGGGATACGACAAGAAACGAAGCCTACTGAGAGACCAATTATAAAATAGACAGACATAGGTAAAATTGATTAATCGATATCAGAAATCAGAAATGTTGAGTATTAAAGGAAAAGTAAACCTTCAGAAAATGTTTGTTTAAATATGTAATGCTTAGAACAGTAACCAAAAAAATGTACAATAATAATTACGAAATATATCTGATATCATAGATATAAGGAAACAATCCAAATTAGTGTGGTCGCCATTACGGCTGCGTTCGAAGCCGGATTCGAAGGCAGGAAGGAGAAAACTCAAATACTCTGACGTCATATGGGCGTTCTCTAGACTGACTCGAATCATAGTTACTCTTGAGCGTTAATATCTCATGCATTTTGTATCATCTTCCTCTTCTAAGGTTCCTTCTGGTTTCAAATGATATGGTTATGTGTCATTCATGATGTAGTTTTAACTAGATAATTGCGTTTGTTTCCGGAATAATTCTTTGCTCACACTTGTTTACATGCTTTTGTATGAGTTCTACAGACTTCCTGCCTGTTGTGTTCAAGTAACGTCAACATTTAGCAGCTTCACACACATACACACACACACGCACACACACGCACACACGCATGCACGCACGCACGCACATAAAATATACACACATAAACACACACACACGCGCGCGCGGGCACACACACACGCGCGCCTACACACACACACGCACGCACACACACACGCACGCACGCACGCATGCACATAACACATACACACATAAACACTCACACACGCTCGGGCAGACACACACACACACACACACACATACACACACACATACACACACACACACACAACACAATATATATATATATATATATATATATATATATATATATATATATATATATATATCTACTATTTATATCCGGAGATTTTAGAGGAATTTAGATTCACTATTCAGTTAAAAGAAGCATTTTCAATTAATTTAAGCTAATAGCTTAACAATAACTATATGTCATAGGTTATGTAGCTGTCTCAATATGCAGATTTAATTAGTTTTGTTTAAATTATTTTGGAATGACTTAATTTTTCTTTAAATAGCGAAATACTCTAATTTAAGGTCTATCACGAGTGATTTGGCTAAATAAACGTTATTGGTATCAGCAAAAGAGAAACTGAATTGTAAATCAGAAATAAAATAGGCACATTAAAAGATTTTAACCGTTCTTTTTCTTGACGGACATTAAAAGTTGCCAGTTTGTAAAGTGTATGTTATATATTTATACTCCCGGTATTCATCCAATCGCCAAGACTCAACTTTTGACATTATTGGATTATGTTTATGGAACTGAGAACAGCTGCCAGTAGAAATAGTGTGATTCAAAGATTAAACAATGAATGTATACATGGAAATATATATATTATCAGTACTTAAACATCAACAATCCAACGTTGATACGATTGATAATCCTTGTAATTCAAAATCTTCATCATCAGCATCATCATCAGCATCAATATCACCATTATCATCACTTTCATCATCATCACTATCATCAACATAATCAATAACATCATTATTGTTGTATCCCTTCACAGGACCATCACAAATATCAACATCATAATATGTATAATTATCAAATATATCTCTTCGTTTATGAAACAGATAACTGACATATCATGTGATATTTGCACAAACCCCTAATGATTCCATTGTTGCAATAAGCAACAGGCCTTTGGAAAACTGTTCTGGCATTATACCAGCAATTTAGTCCTATCCCGGAATGCAATACGTTTCTGTTTTCTATGTTACTTATGAATGGCATATCCACCTAAAAAGCAACAACACTTTCAATCAAACCATAATTTCAATTAGCTTGTTCATCGATCACTGAATATCAACTACTGGCCCCCAATACATCAAACAGATTTGATTTATGAGTGCATTATTTCGATATGATTGTACTTGTAGCCGCAGTAAAAAGTGGCAGGTAGAGTTTGCTGGCAAGATGCATCGACGCAATTTATTAACCAATGGATGTTTTAATCAGCTAGAACTTATTATCAATGTGATAGTTTGATTTGATAAATACAATTTTTTCTTCAATTGATTATGTTATTTTTTTATAAACTGTGTGAAGTCTAGGCGATGTCTTATTAAACTTTATTTTGATATTTTAATCAATTAATATTTGTATGATGAAGTGGGTTTTGTTTTCATTTAATAAAGTACTTGTCAATTCACACTATCTTGTGTTTTCAACCAAGAAGCGGCGTAATGAACAAAAGATAAACCATAATAAGTTAATTAAATTGTATTGATAGTCAAACAATTTATATGATATGATTGTTTGGTTAATAAGTCCCAAAAAACAAACATATTTATGATTGAAATCGATCATATAAATATTATATATTTCAATATTTGCAAAATATTTAGGTTAAAGTTGAAGATTACTGATGACGATGATTGTTGTTTTACTGCCACATTTGTGCACAATATAGGCTAAATGGGTCGAGCGGCCTGCAACGGTAATGAAGCGAAGTCAAAGATGAAACAACCTTCAGATATGTCCAGGCCGTGGTTCGAACTCAGTTGGTAGTGATCTGTAATCCAACACGCTACCAGTTAGACCACGAAGGCATGGGCTTTCCATAGCCTTCATTATATAAAGCTTTCAATTGTGCCTAGCTATAGGTAAAGGCATATCAACACTATCTTAAGCAATCTATAGACTTTTAGATTATATTGAATTGTTTTCCGAGAAGAAAGATGTATCCCCATATATGTAAGTTATAAACTGTCAGAATATCGTCAAAACATAACGCTAATAACCATTAGACTCTAAATATTATAGTAATGTTTCGCTTAATTAGATATACAGCCATATTTGCTGACCAGCTTAAGCTGATACACCTCTGTTAAAGATGATTCCATTGCACCATTTAAACTGCCGATAATACATCATTGTATATCAGGATGAGTGGTATACGTTCATAACAGATTTTTAATCGATACAAAATAGAAATGGTAACAAGGAAATCTAATTTTCAATCGATATTAGCCACTTACTATTTATTAAAATGTATGTTTGTAATAAAACCAATAATTCCCCCACCGAAATGTTTTATTTAAAGATAATGTATACGCCTAGTACAGATGTGTATAAACATAAATACTGATATTACCGTCAGTAGATATTAAAAAATCACTTTATTTAAATAATGAGAAATATGGGTACTTGCTATAAAAATTATTATGTTTTTCAACAGGCAATAATTCTGTGTGTTTCTATTAACAAAATGCAAAATACCATTATAATGTTCAACTGTATCAATCAAAAAGATATAAACTGAAAATTCTTAATAACGTTCATACAAGTTGATCATCATAAGTATCATAAGAAAAAAGAAGTTATGTTCATAAAATATTGTAGGGCAATGCACAGCGTAATTGAGATGATGGTTTAGCAAATGCAATATATTGTCATGATAATCATATTTCTTGAAGAGTAGCTACAAGACCATGATTAAATGTAGTGGTGGTTGTGGTAACTATATTTATTCATTATTGGCTTGATTGATCCTGGTCTACGGAATAATCATGACAATCGATCTGCAGACCACCTTTCCTTAATATGAGTCGTTAACATTATCCACACCCACTTCCTATTAAGACACTGTTTCCTATCGAACACTACGCCGGATTATTTCATCTGACTTTCTTCAATGCTTGACGAATTCAAATGCACTCCCATCTCTGAAAAAATCACAAAAGGATTTGCTAGACTCACACCAGTTGACCCAGGGATCTTGTAGACAAGCATATGAAGTTACTGTGGAGCTCTATTACCATTAGACCAAAACCACCCTTTTAATCAGGTGAACTAAAGGAAGCTAATCAAAAACGACGAGCTGCAGAACGGAGATAGAGGAGGAATAAACTGCAGGTACACCATTAAATATAACCTAAACAAGAAGTTTATGTCTACTGCAGACCATCAAGGAACATTATTATGTGTGAATGTAATAAGGACCAGAAGACACACCATCAATACGATTTGCGCAGATAGAGCTACAAACTGCCATCTGATGTTTCTTTGAAATATCTGAGGGATAAATTTGAGCCTTTTGCAGAGACTGATATCAGACAGTTACTGGAAATATCATCTAATGATTTCCGTGCAGTTGATAATGTTGTTCATATATCATTATCTCTGGATGTTTTCCCAAGATCCATGAAATCTGCCCTTATACAATCATTAATAAAAACCTAAGTATGGCCTATAATATTTTAAACAATTACATAACCCGTTTCCGATCTTACATTTGAGCCTATGGTTATGGAAAAGGAAGTTGTTATATAAACAAATATTTAATCAATAATAACTTTAATGAATCACTACAGTCTGCATATATGTATGGTCACATGGCTAAAACAGGTTTAATTCGGGTGAAAAATGATATTATGATGACAATTTATTAAGGTAAGCCAGTATTACTTGTTCTTCGGGATCTGGTACAGTTGATCATAATGCATTTTTCTCGAGGTTAAAAGACATATTCGGTATGCTATTTAATGTACTCGAATGGTTTCGATCCTGTCTGGAACAATCCTCCCAGAGAGTATGAGCGCTTTATTAAATATATTATAATTATTATTATTATTATTATTATTATTATTATTACCTGATTAAACGGTTTAGTACAGTACATATCTTTTTGAAAATATTGTAAACGTGTTGATCTGACTTATGACTATCCAGTTTAGCGGCACACCTCTCAATGTAATCGCTCAGGCTACAGAAACAGAGCTGAAGGACGTAATCATCACCTCACCAACAAAATCATGCGATTTAGACCTTACCCTTAAAATAATGTGTCACTGAACATGCTTCGATGATAATGGCTGACTTTAATATTTCCAATAAAGAAGTTGAGTCTCGAATTCAATAAAGAAACCATCACCAGAGAATAATTGCCCTTTCTCCAACTTAACTTTCAAGGGGTGGATCCTTTACGGCTATACGATCATTTCATAACCAACCAATTTATTAACGAGGTGCACTTTGCGTATTGTAAATATTACTCGATCGAAACAGCTGAAGTTTAAGGTTAAAATATATACTCGGTTAATTAACAGCATTACAAAATCTCGACTACTCTATTCTATTAAAATGAATGATAAATATCTTCGGCATCTCAGAACACGCATTGTAATGGTTCGACTGATAGCTATCGGGCCGGTTTCAGAAGGTTATTGCGGGATACTCTGACACTCAAACCAATGTCCTCTAAAATGTGGCCTTCTAGAGGCGTCTTTGTTATTTCCGAAAGTATACCATATGTACCTTAACCCTGTTGGTGATATTAAACAATGAAATGAACTTACATACTACTGTTATGCTGTCAAAACGGAGGAGTATATTTTTGAACCATCAAATGAAACTTGGACAAACACGTCTTCCGAAATTGAACTGTTTATCCAAGATACCAAAGATTGGACATAACCTACTCAAACTCAGTGTCTTCAAAACATAACTGATTGTAAATTCACCTAAGCATCTTAGTCATTACCGTCAAAATATGAACATCAAAATTGGTGACATCAAAGTTGGGCGTTCCTCATATCTGAAGAATCGTGGTGTTGTGTTTGATGGATCCATGTCGATGGAAAAATAAATTGATTGGCTTTTGAGGATTTGTCACTACCAGTTATGGGGTATCCGACGAATCCGCGGGTATTTGCTTATTCCATGGACTCCAAGCCTCATCATAAGTTGATTACAGCTTGTGCAGAACAAAGGGGGGGGGGGGGATGCATCATGGCTAAGCTACCAGGACGCACACAAATTACACCTACGGTGAAGCAATTACATTGATTTTCAGTCGATAAGCGCTTACATTATAAAGTGCCACTTCGCACCTACAAGGTATTAAATGGAACAACATCTCGCAGATACAAAACCAAACTACTTCATCTATGTCGGTCGGTGAAATCGTCATGGCCATAGAACATTTCATAACCAAGAGTACCAACCGCAAGAACTATAAATTTCATTACTTATATTGAGTCCATAATGATTTTTAAAGGTTCATTAAAATCATCCACCTGTTTAATCTTGCATTTATAAACACGTCGCTATTTTGTATAATAACTGTTCTCAAACCTATTTTACTTTTTGTCTGCATTTATGCATGTAGCGCTATAGAATATTCTTGCATAAGACACTTTATTTTTAATATTATATTACTGCTACTACTACTACTACTACTACTACTACTACTACTACTATAATATATTTCTTACGTAATTACTCTATCCACTACACATGACAAACAACATTTGTTTAGTAATCTATATAAATAAACAATTATCGTTAGGTCAATATTGAAATAAATGTTGAATCGTAGCATATATAATAACTTATAGCGAAGTTGTTTGTCAAAATATGTATTTAGATGTTTTAGTGAAACTCATGGTTGTATTTTTCAGGTCAAAGCCCTTTACAGATTTTGCCATATATTTATTCAAATTAATTTGATAGAATATCATGTTATGCATCAATCAACCATGTTATATTATTCAACGTGTATCCAATCTTTGGATAAATTGTGTTTACATGAAGAGAATCAGTTTGAAAGAGTTACAAATTCAAAGAAATGAATAAGTAAAGTAAGTATCAATATTTATTAATCACATCCCTAATTCTTTGTAACTTGTCACATTATAATACATACTAGTTCTCTTTTAGTATAAATAAATTGTTGAATATTCAGACAAGGCCATAATGAGGTGTGGTACATTAGGTTCCTGGCGGACTTGATCGCCTATGAGTTCCGTAAAACATAGTTGCATGTTTCTTAACGTTTAGAGATTTGAGAGTGTGCTATCATATATTAATTGGTAGTTAAATTTGTTTAATTCATATTTAGATATTCATGTTTTAAAAAGTGAAATGTTTCACTGTAGATCTCCTAAGAGGATTAAAATGAAGTCAACGACAACGAAGTAAGAAACTAGTAATTAATAATTAAATATTTAATTGAGTCAAATGCTGGTTCTATGGATCCCTTCGTAATTAGTCAGATACATGATGAGCAATAAACGGCGTTAATGTATCCATAATAGTATTTAACTAACGATACTCTTATTTGAGTGCTGGTTGTCAGTAGGGAATGACTATCGATTAATATTCAGTTCAAAGAGTAACCCTATAGTGGATATTATATCTTGACCGCATCGACTTGACCTTGGTCTACAATTTTGTAAATGGTTGTATCTAACTTCACAGATGTAGTTCCTTGCATATAGCTTTTTTTGATTATGATATAATATTTAGTTGTATTCATTTGCTGAAATTGATATTCTCTAGAATTTGGTGCCATATAAATGATCATTCTTTGTAAAGATCAACAGCATTTCTCTAACCCCCAAACAGGTATTCTGATGACGCATTTAAGTACACCATCTGGTTTTATTAAGAAGTTATATTGTGAAAGAAAAAAAACTCCAATTATAGACATCTATATAACAGTTCATAGAGCCATAGTATTAATGTAAGACAAATGATTGCATATAAAGTGTACCTATATCATTAAAGAAAAAAGTCTGATATTACGGTAATATTTTATTTTGCAATATACCCTTGTATATGCTGTAATTCCGATTAATCCTCTTCTGGGTAGAAAACAACCCTCTTGACTGTGTATGAATGCACATTATTACATATTATGATTGACGAAATAATAGTATTCAGCTAATTGCTCACCCTAAGTACCCTTTTTTATTAGGTATTTGAAAAACAATATATATACTTATTTAAATGAATATATCAGGATAGATTTAATTTTTCCTATTACTCCAAAGAAGTTGAATGTTTATGTATTAGTTTGATGGAGGGTTCTCATTAGTGCAAATACTCAGATTGTCACATAGATTATCCTTCTTGTATAAAACTAAAAGCGAAAAATCCAACAAAATGCTAAATAATTTCGGTTTTCACCTTCATAATTTCAATTTAAACAACAAAACAGATTAACACACACACACACACACACACACATACACACACACACACACACACACACACACACACACACACACACACACACACACACACACACACGAACTGACTGACTAAATGACTGACTGACTGACTGACTGACTCACTCACTCACTCACTCACTCACCAGCTTTCTTGCTCGCTCGCTTGCTCACTCACTCGCTAAACATAAATGTGAATGATATAATATTACAGACATAAAAATAAATATAGAATATATTTTTATCCGTTGCATTCTTTTGTGGAACAGATTATCAGGACCAGTTAGATACTGTTTATGATGTGTTCAGTGGTATCAGCGTACTCATTGATACGTGACGAGTATTTTGTAAGAAATAACAAATAATAAAATTATATTCCATATTTATTTTCAATATATATATATATATATATATATATATATATATATATATATATATATATATATATATATATATATATATATATATATATGTGTGTGTGTGTGTTTGTGTGTGTTTGTTTGTTTGTGTGTATGTATGTGTGTGTATGCGTATATATATATATATATATATATATATATATATATATATATATGGTGTGTGTGTGTGTGTGTGTGTGTGTGTGTGTGTGTGTGTGTGTGTGTGTGTGTGTGTGTGTGTGTGTCGAGTCGTAATGCAGCAATTAATTACAGCGTAGGTCTCGTTTCAGTACGGTCGGTGGTTCAAAGCTCCCGAAGTTGCATTGCTGTCATGTGGTGACTGATTCGCTCACCCATAATACTGATAACCTGACAGGACGTGATGGCTTTGTGTTTGAGTAACTTTTTGCGAGTTTAATTGCAGTATGTGTTACAAGCTTTTTCATGGTAGTTGAGATGTGTTGTGGGTAGAAACAGGTATATGTCTGGGATAATAATAATAAAAAGCGTTCCAGAACAGGTTTAGTTAGTGTGTCTTTTAAGGAGAGAGAGAGAGAGAGAGAGAGAGAGAGAGAGAGAGAGAGAGAGAGCGAATGCAGGTGAGGAACAAACAGAAAACAGACATTGACAGTTAAAGAGAGAGAGAGAGAGAGAGAGAGAGAGAGAGAGAGAGAGAGAGAGAGAGAGAGAGAAGAGAGAGAGGAAGAGATAGAGAGAGGTGTGTGAGGGTGTATTATATATATATATATATATATATATATATATATATATATGTGTGTGTGTGTGTGTGTGTGTGTGTGTGTGTGTGTGTGTGTGTGTGTGTGAGTGTGTGTGTGTGAGTGTGTGTGTGTGTTAGGGAGAGAGAGTTTGATGTTTAGAGGGTGTGTGTTAGATTGAAAGAGAAAGGGAGGTCACACATGGATGACGAATAAGCTAGAGTGAGATTACAAATTGGTTGGAGTGCCTAGAATATTGTGAATTACTATGCGTATGAACGATGAAAGAATATGACAATGCACCATTGTGTTCCTGAGGATATATAATTTCCATTAAATCTATTTGTTTTCAAATTATTAATTTCTAAGGCCAACACTATTAACAAGTGTGCTTACTTCTTTGTCTGTATGTTCCAAAATCAAACACCGACATCATGTCTGACAATGAAATCCTTAATGAACTGAATCAGTCCTTGGATAAGAGGCTGAATCTATTTTTAAAAGACATGATGAAGGAGATCAAATCTGACTATGAGAAAAAGTCAACAAACAGCTCCAAGCAAAGATTACTGAACCTGAGCCTTCACACAATAAACTCACAGTTGATGTCATTGATCTTTATGAAGGAATAAAGGAAGTAAAATGCCATTCTATGGAGACAGAATAGTACACCAGAAGGAAAAACATCAGCATATTTAGTTTGAAACAAGAGGATTCCGAAAACTTAAGTGAGCTGGTAACGAGATTCAACGAGACAAAAGTCCCAAAGAAGTTCGCTCCTGCAGATAATACAGTCCCACATGGGTTAGGCAGTATCAACAGTCCAAGACCAAGCTTAGTCTGCATTGCTACGGTAGACTGAACAATGGAAGTGCTGAAGTGGAATGGTAGTTCCTGAAAGGCAGTGGTGTAACATTCGCTGAGGACCCGTGTACATAATTATGTATGACTCGGAATTGGTTGTAGGGTCACGAAGACGTAGAACAAGCATGATCCTGGAACAGCAAGTTATTTGTGAGCCATAAAATAAGAAAATATTTAAAGACACATTGGCAGAGGCTCTAGACAAAGCACTTAGGAGAAAAACAACGACGTTCGTGAGTCGATTCTTCAAAACCTAGATTAATTTGACTAACTTTGTGTAATTTCTACTGCTCTTTTTAACATGGACCAATGGATTTGTAATCAAATTTATGGATTACAATGATGGAATATCACGTATTAGGGACACAACTTTCAACCATTGTACGTATGTAATGTTACTATCAAGTTTTGCCATATTCGTATCTTTTTCAAATTAGTATACACTATCTAGTTTCAATTATTTCCATTAAATTAATGTCACATAACTGCAATTAAATAAAACATTGAAATAATGGATATTATTTCCTTATGTTCCATTGTTATCAAACTTCAATCAATGTCATTGCATACATTTACCGTTAGCCTGGCCTAAAAGTTGTTTCCACCACTCTATATTAATTGTAAAGGTGTTTGAAGGTGTTTGAAGCATTGAACCAACTTGCAAATATTCCTTTCTTTTTTGCCTGAGTTTATGTTGCATTCATCTAGCACTGACATCATAGAATGTATTATGAACAGCAAGTAGCTGCATGTGGTATTGTGTAATAGTGTACTGTAATGATTTATATGGTTTATTTTTATTTTTATTCATTTGATTTACTTGACAGATGTAAATAGGAACAAACTACCTATTGCTGAGGGCATACACTTGGTGAATATTACAACCATTGAATAGCTATGCAATAATTATAATGGATAGAAATTTCAAAATAAATTAAATATGGTAAAACCCCAGCGTTGACCTTGAAAGTAGTATATACAGTAACATCTATCCTTCTGATGACGATATTTTTCATGCAGATCAAATTATAATGAACTTGATGAATTTACAATCTTATAAGGGACAAGTTCACTGCATGATAAACATAATGCTATACATATACATACATATTCGGAGCCTAATAGATAGTTTATATCAAAATGTTTTAACTTGATCAATCGTTGCCTGGTAGATTATCTGTTGACTTGTCGCATCACCTACAATTATTTATTTGTATGGACAGGAAGACTAAAAGAAACCAAAGCCACTAACTTTCAAATGTCGGAACCTAGATGGTAATGACCTTAAGAATATGAAATCACTTTTATATGTCACTAATTGGTCATGTTTTAATAATATCGGTACTGAAGAACCGTTAAAAGGTTTGTCGATATCATACATGGAGACACTGATATATATGCACCGCTAAAAACTGTTTATATTCAACCAAAATGTATTATACCGTAACCGTGAATGTTGAAGGGGCGCATGAAATTGTCAATAACACTTAGCAAAATGCGCAAGAAAAACGCCGGAAAATAATTTATTCAACCGCAAATAAACAAGAAATATAGAAATGTGTATTAAAGGCTCATTCAAAAGGGAAAACTGAAATATAAGGGAACTTTATTATATTAATTCAAGGGCGATGTATTAAAGACCCGGAGAGTGTTAAAATCGATTATTGGAAAAATGAGTGGTAAAACAACAGTCCCAAAATGTGTTAGCGAAGATCTTTGTCCCTATTTTACAAATGTTGAATGTGATTTGTCATCTCAAATTCCCGATCCAAATAAATCATATACCTTTTATTTGAAACAGAGAAACCCAAATTCCATTTTGCTCAGACTCAATGACCTATTTGAAATATAATTTATTTTCCCAAATAAAAGTTAATAAAAGTTCAGGGTGTAACGATGCATCAGGCATGTTTTTAAAGAAAGTGAAAAATATGAAATATCCTTACCATTTAGCATTCTTGTCAATTAAAAGCTCAGGGAGTGCCAATATATCATGCATATTTTTCAAGAAAGTGTGTGTGTGTTTTAGGGTACATATAAAGAGGCAACAGGCACAGAGCATCAACATATCTAAACATCCTTCGAAACCTACCTCCATAAATCTAAATACAAATACAACTATACATACATTGATCTAAAATATTCCATACCTCCACATATTAATAGATGTGTGCGTACACCTAAGCATGTGTCTGGTCTACTCATCAGCCTGTGGGCACCAGCTAATTCGCTTTTCGTACGCGACAAATATGTCACGCCCACAGGAAAGCGGTTACATGCAGGCTACGTACAAAAAGCGGAAGCACGTAAAAAACATACCATTTGATACCACAGCTCGCAACAAACAACACCTACGTGTGGTTCAATGGTGACTTGCTACATACATATCATAAACTATTTTGACACCACAGTTTACATTCAACAGTAATTTTCTGTGGTCCAAAAGAAACCTGTATATAAAGCATTTCGACACCTCAGATGCTGACCTCAGCTTTATTCTGGGTTCGAATAACTGAATAAATCCTACCTATATGAACCATGTATCAATACACGTCCGACTAGTCTGGCGTCGAAGTTCTTCTCTGACCTAAGTGAAAATCTAAGCCTTATATATACCCTCAGCGTGTTAACAAACATTACAGTTTGTTCATAACAAAGAGAATGTACACTAACTCAGTATGGACTCATTGAAGTGATTAAACTAAAATAAAAACAAAGTAGCAATACTGCACAATGGATTATTACTGGACTAGAACGAAATATCGTCTCAAACCTGAGTAAATACTATGATTTACTCGAACCTAACAGCTAACCCTCATACGTTTCCGTTCATCACTAAGGGAAAGAGGAAACAAAGAAAGCGAAAGAAAGACAGAATGAGAAAAAACAGATAAACACTAACACGGAGGGAGAAAGATAGAGACACAGAGAGATGATGATGATAATGTATGTTTTACTGCCACGTTTGTGCACTTGGTAGGCTAAATGAGCCGAGCGACCTCCAAAGGTAACGAAGTAAAGTCAAAGATGAAAGAACCAACAGCTATTACCCAAGCCGATATTTGAACATTATTATTATTATTATTATTATTATTCAAACAACAAATCTAATTTACGGTTTCTGTATTTAACATGGGCACTCTTCATATCTGGAAAAGCTGTCATAAATGTTTGAACCAAACAGAAGATCACAATCAGTCCATATGCCAAAGAGAAATATAAATTTCAAAGAAATAAGTAGGTTTGTCATGCATTCATGGAAGCTACATTACGTCGACCACGTTTCTACTATAAACTAAGATGCGTGTTTAAACCAACAAAGTCCCGAGGAAAAAAAGAGAGCTTTATTGACATGTAACTAACTACAAGGTCAAAAAGTAATAATAGCTACAATATTAGTTAGCCCACGGACAATAATTTACTACTGATAATATATTAGCATACGCGCGTACATAAAACTTACCAACAATAACAATAGCTTGGGCGCGGACATAACGATTACTAACGATAATACTAATATGCGCGTATAAAATTGAGTGTCCTTGTACACTGTTTGTTGTAGTTTCATACACTTAACAATACACTAATGAGGTAGATATCACATTGGCAACCAACAACTAATTGCTGGTCGCTTATTACTTCCCCACAGCTAACCTGACATATGATTTAAGGACAAACTGATTATTTTGGGTGATTTACCATTATTAAGAATGATAACCAAAATCAGATGTACAAAAATACATGTGATGGC
>JAODUP010001124.1:90000-132500 GCA_025642065.1 Paralvinella palmiformis | reverse complement strand
GGAATACAATATGGTGGGGTCCACGATCCGCCTCTGGTTAGATCTTTGTGAGTCTCTAACACTCTATCAAATGGCTTAATCTCTGTAGTTAGGTTGAATCTGGTACCTTGGTGGTAGATAAATTATTTTATTTGTGTATAATTGTGATTGTTTTCATTGGGGGGAATTGTTCTTGCTAATATTTGTAGTAATAGCAACTCTCCTATATGGATGTACCTATAATGATGAAATTTGTTTTGTTGGCATTGAGACTAAGTCTAGTATGTGTCATCTAACCGGCGATATAACTGACATAGTCACCTAGCGGTTTAAGGGAAAGATCAGTGTCTGTTCTAGATACAGATATGTGTTATTCGGTGTCATCTACATATAACTGAGAGTCTTATTTGTGGCTGTGAATAAGAGAGCATAGTGGTGTGGTATATAAAGTAAACAGCAACGGTCCAAGAACATAGCCTTGGGGAACACCGAAAACGAAGGCCCTGCCTTTGTATTGGTATACAAAATGCGTAAATTGACAATTAGGTGATTTAACGTAAGAACTGTTTAGTTTATAAAAGACGGATGAAATTTTACTGGTACATTGTTCGGCAATTTAACTTCATCTCGTATGCTTAATTAATAGCTGCTCACCCACGACTTAACAATTAATAATAGTAATAGTAGTTGTACATGCACAATTTCACATTATGATATACTTTTCCATGTGGAACGTAATGATTTCATTCGTCATAACGATTTGTTTAATGGATAGTGTGTTTATTGGTTATTTAAGTAGCTCGGTTACACTCAACCTAGAGAAATGTAGACAATGGGCAACCGGATCAAATGCTGCAGCCAGGTTCAAAAGACAATTAATCCTTGCTTACATTAATCAATTGACACGTTAAAATCAGTTTAACCCGAACCAAAGCTATATCACTTTCAGGTGCAAAAAGTGCACAAAAAATATTGGATGACCTTTTCAGTAACTGTCTCATGGCAGTCTCTGTAGGAAGCTCAAATCTATCCATTATGCACATGCAAGGCGCGTTTACCAATGGATTACCCTGTGATAACGTACTGACATCCAACTATTATGTATATTTACCATTTGTTGACAGACCATGTTATTAAAACAATGGGCATTATTTTTCTCTGAGATGATAATATATAGTTAGTAATAATAGGTTAACCAGTACATCATGGCAAAGCCATTAATCACCATTACCAATCAGAAGATAGTTAGAAGAGAAATTGTCTCTAGGTGGTGTGTTAGAAAGTAGGTTTAGGTCAAAAAGGAGGTCATACGAGCAAACATATTGCTATTTTACGACTACTTCTGTGCACAAGGTGCAATACATTATCCGAGAAACTCGCGCTGTTAATTAGACCATAGAGGGGCTCCCTATACGATTAGTAAAGGATACCTCGGATGGCTTTATTTATAGCAAACCTATCCAGTACAAGGAAAGTTCTTTAAATATATATTAGGCTACATTGATAGCGTAATACTTAGAACCTTTTGCCACAAAACTTGGAATTGCGGGTTTCAATCTTACTCGTGCCTGTGTTTTAAAATCGCCTGTCCTGTAAAATATCCGATGCGTGGTCCGTACAAAGTGTAACTAAATCAGTCAATTGTTAATTGTGCTGTTATTGAATACACCGCTTAGTTGCTTTAGTGTGTCCACGTACGGCAGACGTATACTAGAATCTGGCTTCTTACCTGAATAAATATCCTTTTGGAAACTTAACCCAGTTCCTGTCTTTGTCGTTGATTTGTAAACCATCTGTTTCCAGTAACCAATTCGTCCAATGAACACCGACGTTACGGGAGCATCACCCCCAATGAGCCCCCCATAACGTCTAGCCTTGGGCAGTAATAGTAAACCTCTGACGTCTGTGTTATTGGCTTTCGGGTGTGACGTCAGACCAATGAAATATGTCCCCTTTGGCAACTGATCCAGATAGGAGCGTATCGTCTGTAAATATAGGCATCATTGTGATAAAGGTGCATTCATACATACCGTGACTTGTGTAAAATGTCACGTATGCGTAATTGGCTAGGTAAATTATTTCAAAAGGACCGATGCAGTAAATAAGAGGCAGGAGTGATAATTGACTGCGTTCACTTTCCAGTGTGGTGAGCCACTGTCGATGTTTCTGAGCAACGAAAATAAATCATGGCGTGTTGACTAATGGTGAGTTTATCAGGATCGTAACCTAATAGGTGAAATAAATGTTATTTTTGCATTTTAAGCAACATATTACTTATCTTTGTGGAATTATACAGGTTTATGTCGTAAATCGGCTATACTCAAATATTTAAGCTTCAAATCTATAAATAATAGTATATTTCAGTGTACATCTGAGTTTAAATACATAAGAATATAATCCAGACAAACAATATTCCAGGTATCTCTGTCTTGGCGCGAGTGATATGTCGATTTTACATCTAGTAGAGCAATTCGTACACTATCGAACAGGTTGTCGATGGAGATTAGAACTGCTTCATCTGTCAACAAATTTAATATGTTCAAAGGTGACATCATCGATAAATATATTCGAACATTCACTTTTCTAATTAATTTTCAAAATAACTGCTGGTAAGAGGCCTTTAAAGGGTATCTTCATAATGCTTTTTCAAGATAGAGGTTTTCTCGTCTAAGAGAGAGGTTTATATGTAACATAGAAATATATATTGATAGCTTAAATATATTTAGTTATTTTCGTTTATTGCAATATATGTTAAAGGCTAATATTAGTTCCGTCTTTAACAGAAGTTCAGATATTGGAGATGTTCTTAGATTGTGAGATCTTTATCTGCAGAAGGCAAAGTTAGAATTTTCCCTTTTCAGCAGGGATCGGATCCTGTGTTAACCTGCCTCACTCCATTAGCTCTGAGATATTTAATGCATCGTTTGTTTATTATAGTTCGAAAACATGTATTGGAGCAGTTTAGATATGAGGTCTGGTTGTATCACATTCAGAAGAAGGGACTCTACATATATAATCCTGTCAGGAATTCCTGGTGATTGTTAGGTGATTGGCAGTCGGGGGCCTATCAAAACTACATTGGTGCGTTTTGTTAATACATGAAGTACCAATGTTTCACAAATCGCACTTATTAATGCTACTGGCTGCAAATAACCACCTACTCTCCCACTGCTTAGATGTGGATGTTTATTTCGTTTTGTACATTATTTATTCGCCATTATGTAAGATGTTGCGTCTATATAAAAAGTAAGAAAGATAACTTATCCAGCCATACATATATTTGATAATTTAATCCCTAATCGCATATCATTTCTATGTTGCTATTATCTGCCTTAATTGTAAACTCATCGAAGGGCATACGTTTTTAGTGTGAATATTCCCCCAAACGTTAATTATATTTAATCTATTCAATTGTTATATTGGATGCCGCTGTGAGGTTTATTGGCAGCACTACACGGCTAACCTCCAGATAATATCCGATTTTCCAAACGATGCCTGTGTCTAATAAATATGTACTTCAACTATTAAAGCTAATCTTTCGAGATGGCCACCGACGACGTCTGACGGCTGACATCAACATTGAAGTTAAACTAGCCACCCAGTTAGTCACTTCACTGAATATTTTAATAATATCGCAATTTCTATATCAGTTATATATATCAAATAAACGCACTGTTGCTGGAATGTTACGAATTGTACATAATATTTATAAAGGTGTTTATATTTACCTGAATTTTATTAGTCGAAAATGACTTGACCCCCTTTAAGACACATCCCGATAAGATTAGAATGACAACATTTCCTGGCTGAAGCTCTTGCTTACTGTATATGAACTTCTTATTGATGAACACAGTGTTATTATTGATCGAACTCTTTGTGTTGATAGCACATACTGAAAAACAAAAAAACAAAAAATATATATATATATATATATATATATATATATATATATATATATATATATATATATATATATATATATATATATATATATATATATATATTGTTTCCTCTTCCTTACCAGGGTTAGAATCCTACTGATATATATTTTAACCGATGTTTCTCGATTAAATAACCACTCGGTTTTAACCCCTAAATGTGACCAGCGACCTGATGCTAAACAAAAACCCTCTCTAATCTGTTATACCTAAATCTAAATGTCCATCGTATTACTCCCCCTCCACGGTTTTAGCACATGTATATATATATATATATACATACGTTTATATATGTACGGCATCCTACACAGTTGACGGCTAGCATTAGAAAGATTATCCTCCTTAGCTAGCAGACTTGACATAAGGCTATTTCGTCTGACAGCATTCCATTCCAACTGGATATCCACACTTATATGTCTATGTGCATGGGTGTCCCACTTAGTAGACCAATTCATCGGCACTATGCTACCCAACACCATCACTAGACACATAGCTCCGAACAAATACCAAAGTTTGCTCATAAAATCCATATTTTGCCGATTTCTAGTAAAAACCTCCAAATCGAACCCAGAAACGATCTCGCAAGCAAACACTTAGGGTAATCTGCTACTGAAATGGAATGGGCGAGGCTGCACGGGACCATAACGAGACTATTACAGTGAAGCTCAAGCAGGTAAATACCATTCAACCTGGTTTATCTCGGCGTAGGTTTACAGATTGGTGTGACTGATAATGTCATTAACTTCGACGGAACAAGTCAAGACTTTTGTAGGTTTTTCCTCCATCCAGATCTCTCTAAATATTTTAGAGGATTATTTAACGACATCAACTTTGATAACATTGTATGGATTGTGTGGCATTAATTGAAGGTCGGATACGGGTCAATGGATACAGACAGGCCATCAGTCACCTTATGACATTCATTTAATTTATGCGCGATGACTCAGAAGTATGTATGTAGAAAATGTGGCAGATATTATTACGTATTCATAGAATTTTCTCAGCTTTTTTGCTCCATTTTACAATGGAAATTGTGGGTCACTGGTTTATTTAAATTACATTGTGCACAAATGTGGCCGTATAATAGCAACACTTCTAGCACACTGCCTTGAGAGGATAATTGATTATCTCATTTTCTGTAAAGAATTATAAATATGCATAATATGTTATCTTCCTGCACCTTACCACAGGGCATGCTATTGATAGAAGAGTTGCTATTACTACAAATATTAGCAAGAACAATTCCCCCCAATGAAAACAATCACAATTATACACAAATAAAATGATTTATCTACCACCAAGGTACCAGATTCAACCTAACTACAGAGATTAAGCCATTTGATAGAGTGTTAGAGACTCACAAAGATCTAACCAGAGGCGGATCGTGGACCCCACCATAGTGTATTCCACGGTGTCAATTGATTAATGTAAGCAAGGATTAATTGTTCTTTTGAACCTGGCTGCAGCATTTGATCCGGTTGCCCATTGTCTACATTTCTCTAGGTTGAATGTAACCGAGCTACTTAAATAACCAATAAACACACTATCCATTAAACAAATCGTTATGACGAATGAAATCATTACGTTCCACATGGAAAAGTATATCATAATGTGAAATTGTGCATGTACAACTACTATTACTATTATTAATTGTTAAGTCGTGGGTGAGCAGCTATTAATTAAGCATACGAGATGAAGTTAACTTGCCGAACAATGTACTAGTAAAATTTCATCCGTCTTTTATAAACTAAACAGTTCTTACGTTAAATCACCTAATTGTCAATTTACGCATTTTGTATACCAATACAAAGGCAGGGCCTTCGTTTTCGGTGTTCCCCAAGGCTATGTTCTTGGACCGTTGCTGTTTACTTTATATACCACACCACTATGCTCTCTTATTCACAGCCACAAATAAGACTCTCAGTTATATGTAGATGACACCGAATAATACATATCTGTATCTAGAACAGACACTGATCTTTCCCTTAAACCGCTAGGTGACTATGTCAGTTATATCGCCGGTTAGATGACACATACTAGACTTAGTCTCAATGCCAACAAAACAAATTTCATCATTATAGGTACATCCATATAGGAGAGTTGCTATTACTACAAATATTAGCAAGAACAATTCCCCCCAATGAAAACAATCACAATTATACACAAATAAAATGATTTATCTACCACCAAGGTACCAGATTCAACCTAACTACAGAGATTAAGCCATTTGATAGAGTGTTAGAGACTCACAAAGATCTAACCAGAGGCGGATCGTGGACCCCACCATATTGTATTCCACGGTACAGGGTGGCTGTTATTGTACCATTCAGGCAACGAAACAAACACCTGGGGATCTTCGTCGAAAATATGATACGCTTCCTCAAGTTGCAGCTGCTCACCTTCACGATATATATCGTCGAGCAAACCGGTCAGTTCTTGATTATTTGATATTATTATTGTTTTGTAGTAATAAGAAACAATAATGTATTTCAAACAGTTATTCGGTTATAATTGTCTCTAAATATCTTTTGTTGGAAGAGCAACATATTTTAATCAGGACAAAATATATATTGTAATTATTTTATAATATATGTTCTTCTTCTTCATTATTATTAGTATAGCTAGCGTTTTATGCAGGTATTACAACCTATTTTATTACAGATGGAGGGTGGTTTAATAGAGCAGCCATGATGAATATCGGCTATTTAGAAGCTAGCAGAGATAACTATTACGACTGTTTTGTTTTCCATGACGTGGATCTTATACCGGAAGATCTGACTAATCTTTATTATTGTGGCAGATATCCGCGACACCTGGCGGTGACAAGGAGCAAAAATGGTTATATGTAAGGATATGCAGACTGACACACACATAGAGAAGAAAATATAGGCATTTACACACATAAATACACACACGCACACGCACAAACACACACACGCGCACACACACACTACACACACGCACACGCACATACACGCACGCACACGCACACGCACACGCACACACACACACACACACAAACACACACACACACATACACATACACGCACACACACACACACACACACACACAGACACACACACACAAACAAAACAGGCAGCTATACAAACAAACACACAAACAAACAAACTGGATGAACTGATACAATTGACTAATTTTCCAAGTGAATGAAAATCAACAAGACATGAAGGTATTCAAAAAAGAAACACATTTACACATTATCTAGCAACCAACCCATTTTCTATTACTGCCCTGTTACATGGTCACTTAAAATCTTAAAATATTTCTTAACATTTAATGGCATATTACCGTTCTTCCCTCCTTAAATGAGTCCATTTACATTAATGTCATGTTACCTGTCTGCCAACCTTAATCTGTATCAGCTACTTTCGTTTGACCTGTAGACTAATATTAATCAAACACTTGCCGCTTACTGCTCTTTTCACAGTATGCTCATTTTAATATATATATATATATATATATATATATATATATATATATATATATTATATATATATATATATATATATATATATCAACAGTAACCATTATAACACCTTTATAATAAAACTTAAAGATGGACAGTCAACCATTTTAATACACCGTAACAAAACTCGTATCATCATTATAACTAATATTAACATGTGACCTCAATAATTATATTATACACTTTAACACAGCCATAGCTAATCTATAAAATACCATAACAAAACCATATAATCTAAAAAAATTAGCTTTAACTATTGCCTCGTTATTTCTAAAAACATACAAACAAATGCAATATCACCTCGATTATTAACCGTAGTCATAGATGTATTACTTCTGCAACATATCGCATCCATATTATCTGACATGTTGATAAACACATTGTCTAAGGTGGTGTATATATTGTTACCTATGCAGACCTTATACGACCTATGATTACTTTGGTGGAGCGATCCTTATGACACCTAGACAGATAGAGGAGATTAATGGCTTCCCGAATACATTCTATGGCTGGGGAGGTGAAGATGACGAGATGCTGCAGAGGTATTGATAGTTGTATGTCAAATACTGCACACTAGTGAAATACTACCTACTGGTGAAATAATACCCATATGTCAAATATCACCCATAAGTAAAATATTACTCAGAAGTCAATTATTACGCATTCGTAAAAAATTACCCATACATTAATACTATTATTTATGTATTAATTATTACTTATGCGTATGATGCTTTAATATTCTAAATGATTAGGTAACATAAATTTATTTAAGTCGATTAATTTTATGTAAACAGTAACGTATGCATAATCATCATTTATAATAATTATTTGTAAATTAGGTTATTACATTTACGAAAAGATATTCATAGAAATAATATAGGGCGCCTCCGTGGTCTAGCGGTAGCGTGTTGGACCACAGATCACTACCACCCGTGTTCGAATCCTGCGTGGGCATATCTGAAGGTTGTTTCGTCTTTCACTTCGTCTCATTACCTTTGGAAGCCACTCGGCCCATTTAGCCTACCTTGTGCACAAAAGTGGCCGTAAAACAACAATCAATCATCATCATCTTCATAGAAATAATAATAATAACGTACATCAAATAAAAACAACGCCATCACTAGGAGTAATCTATTAAGGTGATAATCCATTTAGATATACCAGAAACCCCAAAATAATATCAAACTGGATGACCTGTGTTTTGGGACTAACTTTCTAATGAAGTCCACACATATATGTGTCTTGTGGTGGATTTATAATATTTTAGTAAAATCTTTAATTGTGTACATTCTTTAACAGGTAGATAGAGTTAAATGGTGTTTTTGAATATGTTTCACATCGTGAGCTACAACATTCGCTGCAGATGACTAATGTTATATTCAAATATGTATTATTACAAGGAGTTATGTTAGTCTATAGATGACGTAACGAAAATATGAACAAACGCAGCAAGTGCCCCTTTTTTCAGGAATAATTTCAGACCAATGTAACTTTGGTTTTGGACGGCTTTAACGTGATATCGTTATTCCGATTTGGATTGTAGCTATTCAAGTAATTTAACTGATAAACCAAACATTTCATTTAAAGTAGAGAAATGTACCTTACTTTATGGTCAACTGTATCAAAGGTATCAGATAGATTCATATTCATACTGTCATATTTCACCGAGATTACTATTAAGAAAATATTTATTTAGACGAATAGCAACGGCCTTTTCTATAAATTTTGAGAAACATTAAATTTCAAATAAGTGTATAAAACCTTAACATCCAATTTATTTATTTATTTATTCACGGTTTTACAAGTGTAGTTGTCAGGTTTCTGTATGTAGGCAAAGAATCATCTGAACAAAAAAGATATAATGACCTCTTCAATAATTGTCTGATATTAGTCTCTGTAAGCACTAAAATGTATCCGTCGTGGAAATGCAGGACTCTTCAACAAAAGGTGCAGCCAGTTATGTGGTGCTGGTGGGAAACCCATTTTGTATATTTAATATATTTTGTATATTTAATAATTGTTCACAGAAAATATACAAAGCTGGAAATAAATATCCTATCCTATTTTTAGACATAGAAATTTATTTAAAAAATGCCCGAAGAATGTATCTGAGTTATTAAAAAATTAGGTGAATTGTCTAGTTTTTGTGTGACTGAACAAATTCCTTTGATTTTGGTTGAAGCAACCTTCATGCTTACCCAATGTAGTAGAGGGTATATGCTAAGGCTATGTTGGCAAATAGTTACCCAACGTTGTATGTCTGTATGATTTTATTGTGAATGGCTTTAATTGTGCGATGAATTATTTAATTTCGGAGTGTACTTAGGTAAATACATAATTTTGATTGTTTATATTAGTTTTTCTTTTTTAATATATGTTGCGATTCTTTTGTTGACCTGAGCGTATTACATAATAATCAAAATTAATATTCTATTACAGAATTAAAAACGCTCATATGAAGGTAGATCGGTATCCAATGGAGATAGCTAGCTATTTTTGTCTTTTTCACAAGAAAGACAAAGAAAACCCAACCTCTGATCGATCGTAAGTAACATACTGATGACAGAAAGTCTGCAAACAGACAGACAAGTTAACAATACTTAGATCTATACTACAATATAATCAAGAAAAGATAAATGCGTCGAGAAATAGACAGACGTCGTATGCTCCTATCCAAATACCTTTTTCACTTAACTGCTTCCATATGGAGTTGGTGTACGTTGTCTCACATGGTAAATAAACTGTTATGTTCATTAACACGCCGAAGTTCTATAAAAGTGCTCACTTTTCACTGAGGTTAGAGAACAACTTGCGACGCCAGACCAGTCGATCGTCCATCGATATGATTGATATATGTAGGATATTCTTAGTTATTCGAACCCAGAATAAAGCTGAGCTCAGCAACAGTGGTGTCGAAATGTTTTATATACAGGTTTCTTTTGGGCCACATAAATGTACTGTTGAATATAAACTGTGGTTTCAAAGTAGTTATCTTATGCATGTAACATGTCATCATTGAACCACACGCACGTGCTGATTGCTGCGAGCTGTGGTGTCAAATGGGATGTTTTACGTGCTTCCGCTTTTGTACTTAGCCTGTATATAGCCGTTTTCTTATGGGCGTGACATGTTTGTCGAATATGAAAAATGAATTAGCTATTCCCCATAGGCTGATGAGTAACCCATACCCATGTATAGGTCTACATATATATGTATCGATATATTGAGGTATAGAACATTTTATATTTTGATTGATGAATATATATAGTTGTATTTATATTAATATTAATGGTTATCCAGCATTTAAATGCCTGTAGCAGGCACAGTACGCTCTTAAAGCATGTACTCCTAACTCAGGAATAGAAACACTGCATCGCATCTCGAGCGGTGGCATTGGACATAGCTCGTGTGGTTGGTGTGTTTTATATAACAAGTTTAGTTGTATATATAATTCACCTTAGTTGTTTGTGGGAATAGAATGATCTTTCCTAGGTCCAGTTATGTCCAGTTTGTACTATGACATTCGAGATTAGCTCTAATCTGCTTGTCATAAATAGCATTTAAGAACTTTATTACTACAATAGTTAGAATAGCAGACATTAGGTCAGGTTGAAAATGATAACATGGTTTAAACAGTACCGAAGCTATGACACGCTATTACGGTCTGCTTCAGCGGAGATGTCAGTCTTTTAATAGCAATTAAGCTTAACAGTATTAATAGTAGTCGCTTCGTGAGGTCTGCCCGTTGTACAAACTGATCTTTGAAGACAGTTACATTTGGGTATATGGTTTATATACTATTGCTTTGAAGAAAGATACAGCAATTGAAAAATAGCTATAAATAGGGCTGCTTAGATCACTACTGCCGTGATCTGACTTGGGTGTTCTACTCCCAAACTCCACGGCTGTAGGTGATTCGCATTTTGATTTTGCTTGGCGGCTTAGGGACTGGTGAGACATTACACATGTCTCAGCAAGAAAAGTCGCCACTCTGGATTTAGTCCCCCGAAGAAACGTCCAGAGTTTGAATTCACGGTTCGAGATTCTCTGTGCCTGTGCCTTATTATACACCCTAAAACACACACACACAATAATGTGCACAGACACGCACCCGCTCAAACATACACGCACACACACGCATAAACACGCGCACACGCACGGGCATACAGACACACATTCACATGCAGACGCACACACACGCACACACGCACACGCGCGCGCACACACACATCTAAGCAAAGGCTTTAACTAAACAAATATATCTATGTTTGTGCCAATGTCATTATGATGTATGTTTACTGGGTGTATATATATATATATATATATATATATATATATATATATATATATATATATATAGTATCATTGGTCATCCAAATATAACACGACGGATTGAATAGCTATTATGTATATTAAAACTTAAATAGTTATATTACACACAATTGAGTCGCTGATTACCTATCATAAATGTGAAAACAGGTCTTATAGCATACTGTGATATCTGTCATAGGAAAAGATGCATTCTGATGGTGATGTTGGTGATGATGATGATTATGATGGAGGCAACCATAACAGCGGAGATGCTATTATTAAGAACCATCTTTAAATATTATATTCTTAAAATTGTGTTTTTGTGATTACTAGAAAGATTTAAAACATTTATACATAACTGTGTTTGTCATAATTTAAATGCACCCTTTCTCACAATTGTATCCCTTAATCTATAATACTAATTTTTTATCTTTATGATTAATGTAAGTTTCCCTTTTTTCTCATAAATTAGACTTTAATTATTTTATTAGACACGATACATAATCAAGCTAAGCCTTTTCACTAGAGTACTCACCTTGCAACTAATGCCGCTTTTAGAATAATCACGCAACATGGGAAATCTTTCTTTGATCACAGTATTAAATAAATAATCGTAATATCCATTTCTAGCAGCTAATGTTTTTAATTGTTTGTTAAGAGATAATTATGAAGCTTTTTGTCAATGTTCAATACTATATGTTCTCTAATAAAAGTGGTATACATATAATCCATTGTTCGTTTTCGAGTGTCAGCTGAATTCTGCAACAAGCAAACGCGGTTGTCATGAAATATACGATATATCAACTTTTTATTGTCAAGCCATAATCTGCTTGGTCATTTCGGGCTTTAGTGAATCGTCGTGTGTTGGGGATAAAATAATGAAATAAATTCTTAAATCTTGGGACAATTTTCTGATAAGTAAAGTAAAACGTATATAACAGAGTTTTTCAAGAAATACTTATGTTCCCAAAAAATGCACAGTCCAGTTCTTGGCGGCAAGTAGCAAGGTCATATTTGCATTTTCATTCTTTCAGAATTATTTTAGTTATTTTTTAACTAGTTGTAAAATATAAAGCTATGTTCGTTGCATTGACCTAAAAGAAAACTAGACCGAGCAGTCAGTGATGTTTGAATGGGCCGCCATGACCAAACAGCGCCGACTTCCGGTAGGTGAAAAAGCAACGCTAAAGCGGCTGCGCTTCGAGTTTTGAACCTATGAATACCGACACTTATTGTGGTGATGTGTGCATTATACTTCTGTGTGTGCAGACAATCTGGATTATTCCTCTCCTGTTATATGCCATGAAATATGTAAATGTCGTTTTATGCAGGTCCGTAGATGTAGTTTAATTGTGATCAAACGCCAGAGATAGGCCGGGGGTTGTCGAACAGGCTAAATAGAATAACAGTTAAGCTTAATTTCCCGCTTTAATAGCTATTTTAAATGCATTCCTTATACTTATCGATGAAAAAACATCCCGTTTGTATTACTTCCATGCACACAGCCTATGCAACCTTCGATACAACAATAATTAACCACGTTTATAAACCTGATTTTTCCAGTCTGCGTTCCTATTACTTCGACCGGAAGTTGGGACCTGTTTGCCATCAAATCGGCGGCCGTGTTGGGTCTAGTTTATTTTTTTAGGTCAATGGTTCGAAAGAATAACCTGAGTTTTGGGGATGACTTTCTAATGGTGGATTATGATATAAGCTGATATGCCATGTAACAGGGAGTTAATATAGTCTATGCGAGGGTAAGATCCTGAAATAGATACGCTGTCTAACAGGCACCCAATGTAGTTTTCGTTGCAAGTAGTTGATGCTATAATCGGACAGGGCATATAAGGGGGCGTTACAACAGTCTATACGAGATTTAACAACATAGTAGATTAGATTAAATGTAGCAGACAAGTCCACAAAGATAGGTAATTCTGGCTTACCTTGATCAATTGACAGAGAATATCATTTTTCACCCGAACCAGTGGTGTTTCAGTGCTTTGACTGCTTTTATATTTAGGTTATAGTGATTTACTTTCACTTAGGTTGATATTAACTTAATATTTGCTTAAGTGGGAAGCAACGGTCCTTTCTATGGTGTAACATAAAAAGGTAGCATTAAAAAAAGAATATTCCAGTCTAAACCGCTTAAACAATAGTTTTACAGGGGTAACTTTCATGGATCTAGTGTAAACACCCAGATATAATAATTTATTAAATATCTTTATAATCTGCCCTTTTAGAACATCCAGACACTCTTTCAAGAGTCATGAAGGCATAGGGTCATGTCCACAGAAAATCTTATATGACATTTTCAGCAACTGTCTGTTATTAGTCTCTGCAAGAGGCTCAAATGTATCCATCATGGAAATAGGGGACTCTTCTATCAGTGAAATTCCCGGTGATAAGGTACTGGAAGGAACCCATTATATATATTTAATATCTTTTGACCGAAAAGTAGTTAAAAGAATGACCCATATTTTTGTTCGGTTTAACAATATTTCAATAATGGTTATTGTTAAGCAATACATCATAGTAAAGCTAATAATCGCCATATCTAATCTGATTATGGCTAGAAGAGAAATGCTCTCAAGACATTGTGTTAAATTATGTTTAGATTAAGGTTTTGTGTGAAACGAGTAGAAATGTTACTAATATACGACCATTCAAATGGGACAAGCGACCGAAAGGAGTAATGCGGCGAAGTGAAAAATGATACGTCCTCTTTTTACATAAGTAGGCTTGGATTTGTACCCAGGTCCTATAGAATCTGTGGTCGAACACCCTGTCAATTAGGCCATGGCGGTGCCTCTGATAGGAGTAGAAACAAAACTTCGAATGACTTTTATCTTAGCAAAGCTACCCAATACAATGTAATGTATTGTACACGATGCTCGGGTACTGTAATATCGTTACAATTCGAGCGTTTTGCAGCAAATCTACGGATAATGGATTCGAATCTGAATTTGAATTTTATCGGCTGATTTCCAAACATCTCCGATGGGGCTAGATTTTGTTGCCTACATTTAATCTAACCGATTAACTATAACCCATAATATTGTTGATAGATGGCTAAATAACATTCAACTTATTAACCAAAAATAAAATGATACATTTTTCAACCCAAAACACCCCACACCAGAATTATTACACAGTGAGCCATAGTCAGCAAGGATGAATGAATATTTAGAGCCAATAGGAGACAGCTGCAGTCCAGAGACGCTGTTAAAGTCACCTTTAGTAGTTCGGGGTTTTTTCACACTGATTTGCGCAACTCACAGCCGTCGGTAACATGTACCCGGCTCGCGACCCCTTTAATCTTCTCGGATCATTCCCGTTCTGACACCAGGTGCTGTTTCGTCTCGGACACATATAGGACGGAGTTCGTTTGAATGCAGGTGCTAATATTAAAACACTCGTCCAACTTTATGTAATTGGATGTTGGCAAAACTATGATGAAGTCTTACATGAAGACTTACATTAACAATATTTCTTATTATTTACAACATTAGTAAACCAAGTTTGTTTCGATACATATCATATGCGCTGTTTAAACATATTAATAAGCATATCTGAATTTCCAACCCGTTGAAATATCCACACGTCATCAATAACTTTGATAATCAAGACTGTTTTTAATTGATTAACCCAAGAAAGTTTTAATGCCTCAACAAGTGAGTTTACCACATTTCAACTGGATTTGAAATAACAAGATCAGCCCTAATTAATTTAAAACAACATTTGAAAATTACACTACATACACAAACTTCATGATTATGTTACATTGCTAAGGTTTCCAATGTTTCGCCCGATTTCAAAATGAAAGAAAACATAATACCCATATACTTGAAATTGGGCAACTCATTTGATCTTGTGTGAGTGTTACGCCGATGCGGAATGTCATGGTCTTGGTCTGTATGTTATTGACATATATTACAACAGAAAGTACATAACGTCACTTATCAAGGCCAGATCAGCACCACAAATGACCAACTTTACAGAGTAGAAATTTTCATTTGTTCATTCATTTATCCATAAACGAACCTGACAACGATATATATATATATATATATATATATATATATATATATATATATATATATATATATATAGTGTGTGTGTGGTGTGTGTGTGAGATAGCTTTAAGTTTCGTCTGATGGCATTCCACTGTATCTGGGTATCCAAGTAACACTTCAAGGTAGCTTTGATAGGCAACCAGCTGCCAATTCCCTAACAGTTTGATACATTCACCATGAATTCTTAACAGGATAATATATGTAGAATCTCCCCTTCTAAATGTGATATAACCAGATCCCAACTCTATTCTGCTCCAGTAAAGGATTTAGTACTATAATAAACTAACTATGCATTAAATGTCTCGGACCTAATTGAGTGAGACATGTAAACAAAGGATCTGATCCCAGCTCTTGAGGGCAAATTCTAAGCTTGCCTTCTGCCGATAATGATCTCATCATCTAAGGACTTCTTTAATATTTGAGCTTCTGCCAAAGATGGAAATAATATTAGAGTTTCACATATAATAATAATAATAATTACAAACTTCTATAGCACCAATATCCTCAAAAAGAGTCGAGCTCAGAAGCGCAACTAGTAGAGAGGTTGGGCAAACTCAAATTCCGGGTACGATGCAAAGTTTATCACCAATGATGAGATGGAAAGGAAAATTAGGAAGGATAAGAGAGTCTGAAAAGATGAATTTTCAAATTTTGATGGAAAGAAATTATGCTATTTGATGACATAACATGTTCAGAGAGTGAATTCCAAAGAGTAGGAACAGCAACTTAAAAAGCACGAGTTTCAGCGTGAGTTTTAACTGTGAGAACAAAAAAAGGAGAAAACCAGATGAATGGACTTCTCTAGGCTTGGGTACTAAAGAAAGCGTGGAAAATAAATTTGAAGGTTCTCCAGAATAAAGAATTTGATAGGCAATAGTGCAGAGTTTGAAAATGATGCGATATTCAAAAGGGAGACAGTGAAGAAATTTCAGAAGTGGGACAGATTGGAAAAACCGAGGATAATCCTAGTTAAGCAGTTCTGAACACACTGAAGTTTTAGAATATCCTTAAATGCAATGTTATAAAGAAGAGAGTTCCAGTAATCAAGCCTACTAGTAATGCATGCTGCAACAATTGTTTTGGCAAAAGAAAGAGAAATATAGCGATGGATACGGCGAAGGTCTCGAATATAATAGAAGCAGGAGCGACATGTAAGAGAAACATGTTTTATGAATTTAAAATCGCTATAAAATGTAACATCAAGATTACGTATCGTGTTTGATGGTGTGATGCTATGACTAAGGATGTTCGTAGGGAAGAAATGAGTATGTTTGGTGCGTTGTCTGGATGAACAAATAATGATGAAATCGGTTTTGTTGGCATTGAGCTTAAAGGGGAACTTTGCTCTATTTTTTTACACTATATTGTCAATCATTATTTTTTTTAATTATCAACATGTTTGTGTATAAAAACCGATGTGTTCCAATATAGTGTTCATGCTTGGAAGACGGTCTGATTTTCTGCGGCAATTTTGCTTCGAAATTGGCGCCATTTATTTTGTCGACCTTGACCTTCCGTAATGATGTCATCAGTGTTTAGCTCTGTGAATCGCTCGTCTATCACGGTGTGTTTTAAGCAGCAGAAACACTATCAAAATGTCGTCATGTTGCGCGCCAAGCTGTCTGTGTACGGAGAAAAGGAATCCTAGATATTCTTTTTTCACGCTGCCATAGATAATAAGTTTAAATTGGATAGTTGGTTGAAGAAAATAAATTTAGTTCATACACCTGCGAGACAAGTTCAGATCTGTCAATATCATTTCAAGCCGGAATTTTGTGTCATTGACAACAAATATAAAATAGCTCGACATTTGTATTCTAAGCCAAAGGTGACATTAACAGCTGATGCTGTACCTACAATATTTAATTATGCTAAAAATTCTACCCGACGCTTGTTATCGGAAGGACACATCCATAAACGACGTCGTACAGAGGTAAGTAAATTGAAATAGATTTATAGAGTATAGATTTAGACTAGACTAGTAGATTAGTGCAGGCTGCCTGTCAGTGTCATGTTGCAAATTAATGGGGGGGAAACTCGAAATACACCATCCTATTATGATGAGATCTATTAAGCACTAGGGCCCTATTTATTTTTGTACAAAAATAGAATAACCTAGTAAGACTTATTCCACTATCTAATAATACTATATATATATATATATATATATATATATATATATATATATATATATATATATATTATATATATTAGTATTATAGTTTATTGTCAAGTTTAACAAAACTTTAACCAAATGACATAAACATTTAAAAAAAGATTAGGCATTCAAACATGTTCTGGGAGCTAAAGTTGGCACATATACTCTAATGGATGCAGGAACAGGCATAATACTATCCTTTATCTTAAAACACGTATCGCAGTCTGGATTATCACAAGCTATGGAGTCCGATGGTTAGGAAGGTCTCACTGATCTGCTTGCTTACGGTTCAAACATTGGCATGATTGGCACAGATAGAAGTACCTCAGTAGAGGCTATGTTGAAGAAACATTTTGCTGATATTGAACGCCAGTTTGATGTTTATCATGTTGAGAAGGGCTTGCGAAACATCTTGCAAAAACAGCCAGTGGTAGAGCCTGATTTATATCTAATTGGATCAAGTCTGTGGTTAACCATTTGTGGTTTGGCTGCCAAAACTGTAATAAAGATGGTGATATGCTACCAGAAATGGCTGTCTCTCATCTATCACATCAGAATCATGGGATCATTTTGATCAGTTCCATGAATGTGAACAAGAAGCTCTCACTGAGGATGGTCAGCGTACCAAAAAGTGGCTGAAACCTGGTTCCACAGAGCATGACAAGCTGAAAATGGTATAATGGATCCAAACTTACTGAAAGGTTTAAAAAATTGACAAAGGCAGTCCATATTGGAGGACTAGAGTGCTCTCATTCACGAATTAACAAGTATTGTCCAAAGCGCCAGAATTTCAGTTATAGAGGCATGGTTGCAAGAACAGAACTAGCTGTATTTGATAATAACAGTAATGTGGCTAGACCTCAAGCCAGAACAAAAGATGGAACCTTGAGGTACAAAATTGTTTTTCCGAAGAGAACAAAACAGTGGGTGGCAAAGCCGATCAGCACCCCAAAATCCCATGATTGGAGACATGATCTAACATGTAAAGCCGTTCGCTTTAGACTTGGTGAGCTATCCAAACAACATGTGGAGAATATTCTGCTTCCAGATGACATCCTAAAGAATATTGCAGATACCGAATGCCCCCCCCCAAGGTTAGATGTGATCAACCATCATCAATCTCACTTGACTCCATGAACGTATTTGTAAATGTTTATTTAGGTCTAAACCATATTTAATATTGACAATGGTATGTTACCTGTCTCAATAAAATGTGTGTAATATCATTGATATGATACAGCTATGTAACAAATATTGTAATGACAACGTAATTAAGTCATTTCATAAATACAAGGTGTGCATTATGTAGTGTCATAACATCAGAATAAGTAAACACTTGAAATGTGAAAGTACTGAATATATTATATATGATCTCAATTGTAAAATATTAACAGTTCTTTTATCACACTAAATAACTTCACGGTATCCCTCATATACACAATCTTCTTCAGGGTATGTGTTTCGTATTAATTGTACAACACATGATTGTATAGGAATTCTGTTTTTTCGACCAAGTTTTCCATAAATCCAGTAAGTGAACTGCCTGTAGACAGCTAGTCTGTATGATCTGTAAATAATCAAACACGAATAAACTCTTTTCAGTGATGTGAATTTTGTATTGGTTATTTAAAATCCAGAATAGATCTACAAATACAACAAGATCTAAGCTACTTATATATGTTTAGGAGACGGTTTCAAAATTGAAGAAAACTTAAAGATACCATCAATGATAATACTAAAATCCCATAATAACTTACCTGTCTGGTACAGGGTCTGATAAAGGGCCTTTCGCCAAACCGTCATGAATCATTAACGGCGTGATGTATATTATACATATGACTGAAAATCTCTGGGTATTTTAATACAAACACCAATACACTCCAGACTGTTTAACCCTTCTGTAATACGTGATAATTCACAGCAACATTTACATTCTATAGCCGTAGGCATTGAAATGCATTGCTTACACGGACACCATTCTGAAACATCAGCTCCAACTCGCTGTTCATTGCTATCCGTATTTATGACCTCTGCTTCGGTGTCACTCTCTGTACTTCAAGTAATGGATTAATCAGGATCATAATATACAGGTTCAAAATGATAAGGCTGAATAGTTGAGGCCATGACCAGATAATTACGACAACACACGCAGTAATCCAACACACGAATACGGTATGTTTACATGTTGGAACCCTACCGGAAGCCGGTACGCTAAGCACTGGTGATGTATTGCTCGCTGATTGGCTGACAAATCTTGGAGCGGGAGATTAATGGCATCAAATAATACTCATAAATCCCGTGGAATTTTACTATAAATATATGCTTCCTAGTTGCTAAATGCAAACAATGCCAGTAGTAATTGGTAGAGAAACCCATACACTTTAAAACAGGCAGTATAAATTGGCGTTAACCAAACTTGAGCAAAGTACTCCTTTAACTTTATTGTTTGTCATCCAACCAGATATATCACTGGGACAGTCACTAAGTTGTTTAAGGGAAAGATCAGTGTCTGCTGTGGATAAAGATATGTATACTTGGGTGTCATCTGCATATAAATGATGGTTTAATTTGTGGCTGTGAATAAGTGAGCTTAGTAGTGTGTTATACAGTGTAAACCGTATTGGTCCAAACATAGAGCCTTGGGGAACACTGCACTGCATTTGAAAAACGTTTTTTTTTTATTGAAACCTATTTATTAAGAAACAGCGGATCCAGGTAAGTGCTGTGCTTGATATGCTTTACCAATACGATAGGCGATCTAGCTGCAATAAACGAAAATAACTAAATATATTTAAGCTATCAATATATATTCCTATGTTACATATAAACCACTCTCTTGGGCGAGAAAACCTCTCTGTTGAAATAGCATTAGCTAGAAAATCTTTCCAGACAGGTGCCCAACGCCGGGTAACTAAAACTGCCGAAATTCTAAATGTGGTAAATCATTATGTCAATCCGTATGATCCCTGTCATTTTGATATATATATATATAACCAGTGCTTTATTAGAAGCATCAAATGAAATACACTAAACTCGAGCTTGTGAAATATGCGGTTGCCTGGAAATGCTTTCATGGCTAATATCCACCAATGATCATCTTCGTTAAACTCATTTGTCAGCTGAACCTGATGAAACAATTTACATAATTAATCAGCCATTCTGTCAATTACATTGCGTATGCAATCGCTACAACACTAAATGACTGCAATTCCTGTAATATGTCAACTATTTTGTTATTTGACAATGTTATAGTCATGCTCATAATATGACTTTCCATATAAAAACAAATATATTTTTGAGTGGACCGACTACTTTAGAACAGTAATTTAAAAAAACTCTAACTATTTCAGTAATGCAATTCAAGTGTCTTGATCTGTAAACAGGTTACATGGTACTTATAGATTAAGAGGAAATCAACCAAATATGTCAATAATTATCACATCTTTTTTTCATTCACTTTTCAAATGCCTGAGACATCTTGGGAAATATGAAAGGGGCTTTGGTATTTGAAATCACTCTTGTATCTACGATGTATGTTTTATCAGTTTCACCTGTAAACCACTATTTTATTCCAGAAATGTGATATTGTGATGTTGTGGTTTATACATATGGATCTGAAAGCAGATTTTACAACAATACGATGGTGATGTACTTAACTATTACGGGTCTGTAACAGTATGATAATATAGAGTAATATTTGTATATCAATATTCATTTAGAGCTAACATCTCTAGTCTTCTTTTTATCATGAACCAGTCTAATAGAAACGTTAGATTTATCAATGGTTCGTAGAAGACTACATTTATCGGGTTTGGCATTCCCAGGAATATAACTAAGGTTACAGGTTATGAGCGATTTAAAAAAATATATATTAATCACCCACTTGTGCCATATTTGTTATTTCAGCATGTCATCACAATTTCCATCATGATATTAACTTTCTTTCACCAAAAGTGCAATTATTATATTTCATATTAAAATAAAACAGTAGATATCTCGATATGTTGGATTTGGCATCTTTGAAATAAAATACGAAACTAGAAGATGAAGTTAATGTGGTATTATCAGATATGCTACTTTACTATGATAAAATTAAAATTATCCAATTTTGGTCGATTATCAGCAGAATAGGAGCAGAATATACCTGATTATATTAAGTTATCATGCATAAACATGATGATTTTAGTCTTCTCCATTTTGTTCAGGTTTTATATGTTCACAAGGTAAATACCGGTATACAGAATTGAGTTTTCGCCATAAAAATAACAGTTAAATTATACTACTCCCATAAGAAATAAATACGTATATCTGCCGCAAAATCAGACGTGAGTTACAATCAATTTTCATTATATATCTACGACAGGGACGCTGCTCTACATTCTTATTAATGAGATTTACCAGGATCAAACCCCATCTACAATATATACAACTCACCTTGATATAAACATTACTGTACCTTTATAATACACAAGTAACATTATTACTTAACGGATATTATGCAGGTAACATGCAGGTTTATAATGACTGCCATCTCGTTTGTAATATTATGTACATTATAATTGGTAAATGATAGGTAATATACAAACTCTGATTATTCGTATGAACACGCCTGATTACTATAACTCATTCTTTCTCACTATGCAGATTACAATCTGGTAGCTTTAACCAAACTTATACTACTACTAATACTAATGATAATAATAAAGGTCTCAGCCAGCATTTGTTTTGAAAACAAATTAGAAAGGTGAATGTCAGAATATATTTATTGATGACGTCAACTCTGAATAGATTAAATTTGCTGACAGCTGAAGCAGTTCTAAAGACCATCGACAACCTGTTCTATATAGTACGGATTGCTCCACTAAATGGAAAATCTACATATAACTTGAGCCGAGACAGAGGTACATGGAATAGTGTCTGACTGGACTAGTTTCTGGTGTACATAAAGTATCATTGATAGCTTTTGAGTTTAAATATTTGAGTAAATCCGATTTACGACATAAACCTGTATACATCCACTAAGTTAAGTGATATATTGTTTAAGATGCCAACATAATACTATTTCGCAGATCATGTTAGATCATGATCATGATAGACTCACCATTCGAAACGAGAACCCAGTCTGATTTTTACACCAGTCACGGTAGGCATGAATGTACCTTTATCACAATGATTCCTATATTTACAGAAGAACACGCTTCTATATGGATCAATTGCCAAAGGAGACACATTTCATTTGGTGTGACGTCACATCCGAGAGTCAATAACACAAACGTCAAAGGTATACTATTATTGCCCAAAGCTATACATTATGATAATTCAACAAGCCATGATGCTCCCGTAAAGTCGGTGTTCATTGGACGAATCGGTTACTGGAAACAGATGGTGTACAAAAGTATGACGAAGACAGGAACTGAGCTACGTCTGCTAAGGGATATTTATTCAGTTAAGAAGCCATATTCTAATATACTTCTGCCGTATGTGGACACTAAAGGAACTAAGCGGTGTATTCAATAACATAATAATTCACAGTTGATTTAGCCATTTGCATTTTGTACGGACCACGCATCGGATATTTTACGGACAAGCGATTGTTATTGAAATGTACGATAAACACAGGCATGAGCAAGAGTCAACCCCAGAATGGCCAAATGTATAAGCTTTATGCTATCAAAGAAATTACGTTTTACCAGATAGATTTGCTATAATGAAAGCCTTCCGAAGTTTTCCTTTCTACACGTTTTAGAGGCACCCATATGATTGAACTAAAAGCGCGAGTCACTTGGATAATTTATCGTACCTTGTGCACAAGTGTGGAAGAAAATTAACAATATATTCGCTCGTATCTCCCCCTTCTTAACGTAACCCTAATTCTATCACATCAACTAGAGACCATTTCTCTTCTAACTATTTTCTGATTGATTATGGTGATTAATGGCTTTACCATGATGTATTGGCTAATTAATAAATATTAACAAAACAGTATTAACTGAGACAAAAATGTGGCTCATTATTTTAATAACTTCCTAAGCCAAAAGATGCATAATGGATTTCATTCCAGCACAATATCACACGGTATTCCACTGGTAAACGCGTCCTGCACGTGCATGATGGATACATTTTTTTATAGGCTGTTATGAATCAGTTACTGGAAAGGTCATTCAATGCTTGCTGCGCATTTTCTGCATCTGAAAGTGAAATAGCATTGATTCGGATTAAAATGATTTTACGATATCAATTGATTAAGATAAGCAAGAATTAATTGTTCTTCAGAACCTGTCTGCTGCATTTGACCCAGTTGACTCAAAAATACCAGAAATCGAAAATGCGATCAAATCAGCCCAATTCTTAAAAATCTAAGTTGGTTACCTGATAGACAGAATATCCATATCAAGACTTTACTATCAACTTATAAATCAATTAATGATATGACACCTGAATACGTGTGTGAACCGGTGCCCATTAGATAGTTATCCCTAAAATTAAGGTAATCCAGTTATATACTACTACCGGTACCCTTGTCTTGGGTCAGGTCATTTGGTGATTGCGCTATTTGTACGACAGCCTGCAGTTTGTGGAATTGCTTGACCGGGAATAATAAAACTGCGTCGTCTTTTAATAAGTCAAATATGTTATGAAAATACACCTATTCAAGAATGACATTACTGATAAATCATGATTGTCGTTCAAATCCCTTATTAGTATTTTAGGGACATGTTATCTGGGATATTACTGTATAGTGCCTTTGAATGGGTCCAGTTAGTATGTGCAATTTATGAAATATGCAGTACTGTCGCTGCAACTCCATCATTTCACATGAGATTATAGCTACAGCAGTAAATCTTTAATTTCACATCGTTTCACTCTAACTATCACAATTTGCAGTTTTGTGGACACAGGCTTTACTGAGATCATGGCTTTACTGATAGCATACGCTTATCGTTAATACATGAACCATGAAGACTGCAATGTCAATTCGCTGCTGGTCCAAAAACTAAAGAAATACAAATACACCAGCATATACTTACATGTACATATTCAGATAATTAACAAGCATAATTATGATATTATCCATGAATGAACCAAAACACGTTTAAGAACACTGTATCAAAGTTAAACGCGTTAATGAAACATTATAGTCAGTTGAAAATACGTTGAATATTATACATTTGATAAATTCACGTCGACATATATGGAAAGGTTTGAGCATATCACTTTGACAATAATTTGTAGGAAATTATATTAGTAAAACAGTCATAGATACTTCAAAAAGTATTATTAAATCAAATCTGACCAATATGCTTACTTTGTACTGTCCAATATATTGCTAAATATGTGAGACTAAGTTTAACATTTCAAACAAAATAACTTCTTTAGCATGTGTTATTCGTGACCATTGCCTTGTTAAAACCTTTCCAGTTTGTAGCATAGCGCTCTTCCAACTGAGCTTTCTAATTAACCAGTAAACACATTATCCAATAACAAATCGTTATGACGAATTAAATCATTACGTTTCACATGGCAAAATATATCATAATGTAAAATTGCGCATTTACAATTACTATTACTACGGCTTCGGCAAGCATATGTTAATATAATATGCGAGATGAATTTAAATTAATCTCATCTCAGAACTTTGTTAGTTAGCAAGGAAGAACGTACAACTGATTTAGACGACGAAGATTCCGTATTTGGTAAGTGTCAGGAGTGAAAATTACCGAATGGTGTACTTGTAAGATGTTATCCTTGGTGATTTAAACAATACACATCTTTTAGAAAGTAAACGGATTATTTACGCATTTTTTGTTCCAACACAAAAGCAGCGCCTTGGTTTTGCGGTGTTCCCCAGGGCTCTCTTCTTGGACCGCTGCTGTTTACTCTGTATACCACACCACTAAAATATCTTATTCATATCCACAAATTAGAACATCATTTATATACAGATGTCAACAAAGTATGCATATCTTTATCTACAGCAAACGCTGATATTTCCCTTAATACGTTATGTGACTGTTTCAGTGAAATATCTGGCTGGATGGCACAACAGACTTAGTCTCAATACTAACAAAACATATTTCATCATTATAGGTATATCCAGAGAATGCAGCAAACTTACCTGTTTCTGCGCTACACCCATCCTTTATCATAGCATCACCCCATCACACACTACATGTAATATTGGTGTTATATTTGATAGTGATTTTAATTTCAGAAAACATATTTCTCTGACAGATCGCTGCTGCTTCTATAATATTCGGGACCTTCGCCCTATTAGTAGCTATATTTCTCTCTCAGTTGCCAAAAACCATCGCTACAGCACTTATTACCAGGAGGCTTGATTACTGCAACTTTCTTGTTAATAGCATCGCCTCTGAGGATGTTATACAACTTTAGTGTGTTTTGAACTACTTATGTAAGGTTGTCACACAGTCTCCTCCGTTTTTCTATTTGACTTAGAGGTGATATCACTCCTGAAATCTCTTCACTGGCTCCATGTTCAATGTCATATCATTTTCAAACTCTGCAGAACTGCATATCAAACTCTTCTCCCGGAGTACCTTCGTATCAATTTTCCCGGCTTTCTCTAGCACTCAAGAGCAGAAAGGTCCGTTCATCTGGTTTTCACTTGTTATATCATTTATTGATGAACTTTGCTTTGTACCTGGACTATGAGTTTCCCCAACCCATGTACTACGTGCCCAACTGAGTTAGATTCTTTGCGAGGATATTGTAGCAATTACGGTTTTGTTATTATTATTATTATTATTATTGCGGGCTTTGTTAAAAGAAAACAATTATTTACGCTGTGGCGTAGATCATTCCGATAAATCACAAAACTTCACTATTAATCCACCATAATGTCCGACCTATCTGAATCTTCGGACGACTATACTATTTGTTCTCATGGGGATTAGTCAGAAGAATAGTTTGTCACTCATACAACAGTCCTGGCTTACCACTTTGAGCTGAAGAAGACAAATTGTGCCGGAAGCAAGCCGACATTATTGGGCTTGTTCGTCTACGCAACCGAGTTGGAAACACGGATTGGTTCGTTCAGTTATACACATCTACTGAAGATCTTCCTCTTTAATTCATATTCATAAGAATATACTCTTACAAAACAAAATACAAACACTGTTGAACAAGCAAACCGATATTAAACATACAACACTGTGTATTTACAGCTAATATGTCCATGTTCAGTAACTATTTAGCGCAAGGTGTATTTAAGAGCTAATGTAACTGTGAGGCATTAAATACGAATTTATTTGGGGAATGAAGATTAATATGTAGCATGTGTAAAATATCTGCAGGTGAAAGCTAAACTGTCATCAATGCATGTAGATACAGGTAAGTATTTTGTTGATACCACATACATAGGACTGTTGCGTTATTATTATAAAATTGTCATTAATCACTGGTACGAAAATGTATGAAAACCGTTGGGAAAGAAGTTACGTTTACATAACACATAACACAAGTATTTAAATTTTTTTTTATAAATATTTCAAATAATTAAAAAACTAACTTTTAACAATACAATATACTATTGAATTGTTTTTTTCTTAGAAAACATCATTTCAGCCGTCATCGTCCCTTTAATAATAACAATAGTAATCATCATCACCATCATCACTCTTCATCTTCATCATCATCATCATGGCATCATCGTCATCATCATCAACATCGACAAGATCATACATTATCTCTCTGTTTCTCCGTAAAGGTGGGTATCTCGGCTAGTATGTATGTATATAAACCTGATTTCACTGTTTTAAGGACATGATAATCAGCTGTGTTCAATCCATCTTTATGGAATTCCTCCTTCGCATGAGCAATGGCATCTCTAAAGCTAATATATATATATATATATATATATATATATATATATATATATATATATATTGCGTGCGTGCGTGGTGTGTGTGCGCGCGTGCGCGTGTGCGTGTCTGTCTGTTTGTCTATGCATTTTTCTTTTTGATTAAATAATCATATATATCTAAATATTATTAATTTGTTATTCTAACTGTGGACCTTCTCTCTATCAATCGTTAACTTACAACCGACCAGAACGTGGATTTCCTTTGTCATTTTCATGATGGAGACACGTATAGCTAGCTATCTCCATTGGATATCGATCTACCTCTTGGTGAACTATTTTGATTCTGTAATATAGCATCAATTTCCATTATTAAATAATTAAAGAAAACTAATATGAACAAACGAAGTTAAATCTTGGCCAAAGCACCCTGCTATATGATTAGTCAATGATGAAGCTAAACATATCATTGCACTATTTAAACCATTCACAGACAACCTCGACAATCTTCCTAAATATTAATAACTCAATTAATTACTTCAGCCGATATGTCGTCAGCTTAGAAAGTGTACATTATAATATGGCCAATTGCATCAAACACATCAAACAGATTCATGATGACAAGTAATACTTTCTTAATTTGGTATAGTTCTTTAATTTAGTCCAAGCAGTTTCTCGTCCAATTGTTTTAAAGGTAGATTTATTGTTTAAGAAAATGTATTATTATTATTAGTAGTAGTAGTATTATTGTTATTATTATTGCTTTTTAATGCAATAACATAATTTACCGAATTTGTTTGTTAAGGATGATTATGCATACTTATCACCATTCATGTAAAATTAATAAAATTAATCAAATTGATGTTACGTAATTATTGATGACATTAAATAAATATACGTATAAGTAAAATTTAACACATTAATAAGAATTTATCTATGTACAATAATTAACGTATCGGTAATTTTTCACGTATGCGTAATACTTGACTTCTGAGTAATATTTGACCTGTGGGTGATATTTAACATATGGGTATTATTTCACCAGTAGGTAGTATTTCACTAGTGTCCAGTATTTGACATACAACTATCAATACCTCTGCCGCATCTCGTCATCTTCACCTCCCCAGCCGTAGAATGTATTCGGGAAGCCATTAATCTCCTCTATATGTCCAGGTGTCATAAGGATCGCTCCACCAAAGTAATCATAGGTCGTATAAGGTCTGCATAGGTAACAATATATACACCACCTTAGACAATGTGTTTTATCAACATGTCAGATAATATGGATGCGATATGTTGCAGAAGTAATACATCTATGACTACGGTTAATAACAGAGGTGATATCGCATTTGTTTGTATGTTTTTAGAAATAACGAGGCAATAGTTAAAGCTAATTGTTTTAGATTATATGGTTTTGTTATGGTATTTTATAGATTAGCTATGGCTGTGTTAAAGTGTATTATATCAGTAATCAGGTCACATGTTAAGGTGAATTATAAGGATGATACGGATTTTAAAGTGTATTACAGAGGTGATTTCTCCATCTTTGAGGTTTGCTCTAGAGGTTTTGTAGACATGGTTACGATGTGGTACAAAAATGATATGGGTATGGTTAAAATGGGTGTTATAGATCTAATGTGTCAGTGTTCGAAATTTGACAACGGTATGTATGCACAGCTAATATCATCTACCCATTAATATGTGTATATAATTAGTACGATATTGAGGTAAATTTAGATTTGTTAAAGTGTATATTTATATACAAATCGAAACTAGAATATAATTACAGTGGCACCGGCCCAGAAGATCAACAAACCTATACCTCCTTGAATATATATATTTTTAAATTATTCATACTTCAATCTACATATAAAATAATCTACACCTCCACCAATCAAGACATATTTAGAACGTATACATTTGTCTGGCTACTCATCATTCTGTGGTGACCGATAATCCGCTTTTCGTACGTGACAATTTATCATGCCCATAGGGAAGCGGTTACATGCAGGCTACGTGCGGAAAGTGGAAGCACACCCAAGAAGTACAATTTGACACTACAGCTCCCTGTAAACATTACACGTCCGTCTGGTTCAAGGGTAAGTTAATACCTACACGATAACTACTTTGACACCACAATTTGCATTGAGCAGTAATTTCCTGTGGCCCAAAAGAAACCAATACATACAAATGTTTCCACAATATGGATATTGACCTCAGCTTCATTCTGGGTTCGAAGAACCAAACAAATCCTACTTATATCAACCGTATCCGGTTTCGTAAGTTGTTCTCAAATCAGAGTGGAAAGTTAGGACTTTTATAAGCTCTCGGCCCGTGAACCAACATAAACGTTTGTTAAACACGTGACAAGATTTGGTTATGTACACTACCTACATATGGAAACAGTGATGTCACTTAGCTAAAAAATGGGTAACACTACAACCCATTTCGGGTAGATCTCCAATACTATGAATAGCAACCATGGTAGCCATACATTCAACAATTAAATCTGCCCGTAGCTTAATACTGAGATGTTTGCCGGAGTAATAAACGTCCCAAGCGTATATATCCATCAAACAGCATTGTATAAATATAAAAGTTATGCATCAATAAACGGGATGTAATTGGCCTGTGTATTTTTAAACGTTTGACTCTGAGATCAATAAAAATAGAATATGTCTTGGCCTATATAAAAACATGTACAACAATAATACACAGGCATAGATGAATATAAACTGTAACATCTCAAATAAGTTAGTATGAATTGTATATTTTTAACAAATCGAAGCTTTTCGTTAATGGACGAAATTTACCACAGATTCATACAATACTGGGATTCAATCGCAGGAACCTGATATGTGTAGTGTCATGGGCCACAAAAATCACATGAATGTTTTGAGTTTGTTATTATGGGTATAGGGGTAATACAGCACTAAGGTTTGTAGACAGGTTACATGACATTAAATCAAATAGACTCATTTTTTAAGGTGGGAACACAAGTAACATAGCATTATCTAATGTAAATTCATTTAAAGTGTGGATACATGTAACACGGCAGTATAAAATAAGTAATCAGTTAAGATGTGTATATATGTAACATGGCCAGGATCGACGATGGGTTGGTTGCTGCATACATTGTAATTGAACCTGTTTCGTGGTTAGTTTCGTGTCTTGTTCATTGTCAATTAATTTCAAAAATAGGAAATTATATCACTTTATCGAATTTGTATTTGTTTGTTTGATTGTTTGCATATCTGCCTATTTTAAGTTGTGTCTGCATGTCTGTATTTTCATCCGTTTGTCTGTGGGCGTCTTCCGGCGTGTCCTTACGTATAATTATCCTTGCTCCGTGTCACTGCCAGGTGTCGCGGATGTCGCCCACAATAATAAAGGTTACTCAGATCTTCCGGTATAAGATCCACGTCATGAAAAACAAAACAGTCGTAATAACGATCTCTTTGGGCTTCTAAATAACCGATATTCATCATGGCTGCTCTATTAAACCACCCTCCATCTGTAATACAATATGTTGTAATATCTATATAATCTATAATAGTAATATTAAAAACAAATAATAATAATAATAATAATAACACGGTTGACAACAATAATAATAATAATAATAATAATAATAATAATAATATCATTGTCGTTGCCGAACTATTAGTGCGGTTGATCACGGCTCTCTAGAACATGGTTTCATGTCCATGATTCGCTATGTTACCTGTATTATTTTAACTACTTACCTTCGTCGATAATGTGGCCCATAGATGTCATGATCCGTAAGACGATGACAACAACAACATTTACAAAAGATAATTTCAAAGAAAGTACGCGCTCTATTTAGAGATAATTATTAGCCAACAATATTTGAAAAGATTATTATCCTCCATTATCATCGGAAATCATAATTAATATCATATAATCCAGAACTGACCAGATTGCTCGATAATATAGATCGTGAAGCTGACCATCTGCAACTTAAGGAAGTTTATCATGTTTTCGACGAAGACCGCCAGGTGTCGGTATCGGTCCCGGAAAGGTACGACAACAGCCAGCCTGTACCGTGGAATACAATATGGTGGGGTCCAAGATCCTCCTCTGGTTAGATCGGTGTGCGTCTCTAACACTCTATCAAATGGCTCGGGCTCAAGGGATATGTGGAATCTGGTACCTTGGTGGTAGAGAGAACATTATATTGGGGTAGAGCGGGTGTTTGTGACATGTTGAAACACGAGATTATTTGGTTTATTATCATTTAACCTTAGAAGATGTTTAGTCATCAATAGCCGAATTGTGCTAAATATTTCAAGGAAGAGGAGGAATTTAGCTCATTGCCAGGATCCAGTGATATATACATCTGAGTATCATCAGCATCCAACTGCTATTTTATGCCATATCGCTGCGGTATTATCACCAGAGGATGGATAGCCATCGTGAAAACCAGAGGACCATGAACTGAATCCCGTGGTACACCAGAATACAATAACTGAACGTCATATAAAACACCATGAACAGGCACTCTCTCGAGGCGTTGTCCTTAATAGAATTGAACCCATTCAAGTACATTACGTCTCTTTTAATATAGAGAAAAGTGCATTATGGTCAACTGAATCGCTCAGCTTGGTCAATTGATAACATTATATAATTTTTCACCCGAACCAGGGCTGTTTCACTTTTATAGGCAGACTGTAGTGATTCATTAAGGTTATTATTTACTAAATATTTGTTGAGAGGGAAAGCAACTGCCCTTTCTATAACTTTAAATCAAAATCTTGGATTTGAAAAGGATCTGTAATTGATTAGAATAATACGGTCCAAGCTTGGGTTTATTTATTAATAGCTTTAAAGGGGCATCTTTCATGGATCCGGGGAAAACGCGATAATAATTTATTAGATATCTTTATAATCAGGCTTATCAGAACATCCGGATACTTTCATATGCCATGTAGACATAGGGTCAAGGAATCCTTTATGTATGTTTAGTATCGTTTGACTGGGTTGATACTATTTAGTTAATATTTATTAGTTAACCAATACATCATGGTAAAACCATTAATTATAAATCTGGTTTCTTACCATAATAAATATGCTTTAGGAGACTTAACTCAGTTCCTATCTTCGCCGTGTATCTGTACGACATCTGTTTCCAGTAACCGACTCGACCCACGAACACTGACTTTACGGGAGTATCACCCCCAATGAGCCCCTCATAACGTCTAGCTTTGGGCAATAATAGTATGCCTCTGACGTCTGTGTTATTGACTCTCGGATGTGCCATCAGACCAATGAAATGTGTCCCCTTTGGCAACTGATCCAGATAGGAGCGTATTATCTGTAAATATAGGTGTCATTATAATAGAGGTATATTCAAACATACCGTGACTGGTGTAAAAATGTGACGTATGAGTGATTGGCTAGGTAAGATTCAAAAGCATCGATTCGGTGAATAAAGTGCGGGAATTAAAACCGGCTGGGTTCTCGGTTCGAATATGCTGAGTGTATATCGATGTTTCTCAGCAATGAAAATCGGTAATGGCCTGTAGTCTAATATCGACCTATTGATTTTAGCTCTATAATGTTCTAACATGATATGCGAAATAAATATTATTGTGGCATCGTGAGCAATCTATCAATTGTATTATAGTTCGGTACATATGTGTACTAAATATGTTTTAATACCTATTCTAGGTTGACCTCGTCGATAAATATTATCGAACACCCAAGTTTTAATCGGATTTCAGAAAGATCATGTTTGCGTATCATTATACAGCCCCCTTGAATAGCTGTTGCTAGCAAGAGTCCTTTATTATATTATTATTATTATTATTATTATTATTTTGTAAAACACCAGAAAGTAATATTATAGCGAGAACGTATATAAAATTGTAATCAGCAGCGTTCCATCGACTAATTAGAGTCTGTAGATTACCTATTGTTTAACAATGCTAATGCACATAATATAGTATAAGAAAGTGGCAGTTATTATAAGCCTACATGTTAGCTGTATATTATAACAATACGGTGATGTTTGTTGTAACAATTTGTGTTTGTGTTGCCTGGATGGAGTTTGATCGTGGTACGCTTCACTAATAAGTATGTAGAGCAGCATCCCCACGATATATATATATATATATATATATATATATATATATATATATATATATATATAAGAAAACTTATATAACTCATGCCAGATTCTGCTTCGGAAGAAGAGAATGGGACAAACACTGCTAAAGAAGGGATAACGCACATTTGTAAATCTACAATTCTCAGAGCAGTAGTACACTTTGTGTGGCATTTATATCGCAAATTTGAATTTTGTATACAGGTATTTGCTTTGTGAACATATGACGCCTGAAGAATATGGATAAACCTCAACTCGTGATGTTCAAACGAATATTGTGCATAATAATTTAACATCGTAACAGAAATTCAATATTCTGGTTATAATTGGCCACATATTTTAACTTAAATACTGTTCAAACCAGAAAATAACGTATTCGCATGGTTATGCCAAGTAATAAGATTTCAGTACTAATAAGATTGAATAGTTTTAATCTTAGCATAATAAAATAGCATATCTGATAATACCACATTAACTTCATCTTATGATTTAGTATGTTATTTCATACATGCCAAATACAACACATCAGTAGCTTTGGGGAAAGAAAGTCAATATCGTGATGGAAACGATGATGGCACGATAAAACAACAAACATGGCACAAGTGGGTAAGTAAGTTATCTGTTGTTTTAAATGTTGATGTTTTAAAGACACGTCCGGTTAAACGTGCCGAGCATCCTCCAATGGCAGTGAGACGATATTTGAACTCGGCTGGTTGAGATATGTGGTGAACCGGTCTACCAATTAGATCATGGAGGTACGAAACAAAACTTGCTGAAATACAGCAGTAAGTTCACATTTGTAAAACAAGCCGAGTAGACCTACCAGAATTATCATATCAATAAGAGTACGTTGATGCAAACTTCCGGATTGTGCGTTCGAATTCGACCAATATATGTGTTTGTGGGATGCGATTACTTGAGGGAGTGGCCTTCCGCCATATGTCCCCGATGTGACCCAGCACTGTAACTAAACACATCAACTCAACAACAACTGGGTCGCCTCCGTGGTAGTTCGTTGAACCAGAGATTACTACCACCTGAGTTCGAAGGTCGACGTGGGCATATCTGAAGGGTGTTTCAACTTTGATTTCGATTCATTCATTACCTTTGCAGGTCGCTCGGTCCATTTAGCCTACCATATGCACACAGGTGGCCGTAAAACATCAATCATCATCAACAACAACAACATCAACAACCACACCACTAAGACCTAAAATAGTGTAACGTCATGGTAACGAGCTATACAAACTGTAAACCGTATAATTTATTGGCCAGCAGTAGTAACCTGAATCACATGACAACAAATGACAGCTGTGTGCAGCTGTTTTTCGCCTTTATTATACGATTATAGATGTCCATACGTCTTTAGCTGAAATTATCCCCAGTAGTTCAATATATTTCAGGTAATCGATGGATACATTGGGTGATGCCGTGGTGTTTATGGCTAGCACTATGGTGCCGACCTCTAGATAATGTCAAGCATTCCATTTGTTGCCGGAAGCTAATCAATTTGTATTTCATCAATTACAACTGATTGACTCTATAATTCAAGATACCCAGCGGCGACATCTACCGGCAGACACAGATACAGAATTTAATCCAGCCGATCACCCAAACACTTCATTCACATCTTTAATAATATCGCAATTTCTACGTATTATGAGCCGGGATGTTACGGATCGTATGTATTGTTTATAATCGGGTTTATTGTTACCTGTGGTTTATTAGTCGAAAACGATTTGACCTCCTTCACGACACATCCAGATAAGATTAGAATGACAATGTTTCCTGGCTGGAGCTCTTGTTTGTTGAATATCAACTTATTATTGATGAACACAGTATTGTTGATGGGTGAACTCATTGTGTCGATTATACATACTGAAAATTATATATATATATATATATATATATATATATATATACGTGACAGGCAATAATGTGTGGATGGTGGATTTGTCGGATAAAAGATGTCCGTATTAACGTATTCTGACTGTATATATATATATATATATATATATATATATATATATATTTTTACTTACGTCTATATCTGTACGGTATGCTACATCTTTGATGCCGTTTATCACCCAATTGACCCCTGCTATTCTTAGAAACGCTATCCTCCCAGGCTAGCCATCTTAACATAAGGCCGTCTCGGCTAATAGCATTCCACTGTAGCTGGGTGTCCGTCCTTAGACGTCTAGTAGCGACGCTGTGTCTCTTTATAAACCAATAGACTGACACTATGTTACTAAACAGTGTCACTAGACATATTGCTCCTACAAAGTACTTAATTTGGCCTGATCTTCCGCATAAGAAACGCATCGTATGCCTATTTCTGGTGAAAACGTCCAAATCGAATCCACAAACCATCTCAGGCGACAATAATCTTCGTGAGATGATGGGTCGTTCCTTCGTAACAATTATTCACTTTTTTTCACTAACGCCTACTTCGATTCGGTACACAACACCATATGGTTTATGATCCTCGTGTCGATAAAGCGATCTTATACAGCGAGGCCTGAATTATCCGAATTCGTCGGTAAAACGAGCACGTGTCGGATACAAAGATTGGCGAAGTATCCAAACTATCTACTTCATTTCGTCGAACTTATTTGCTGAATATTGAAGAATAGTGTACTCGGTGACTCATTACCTCAAAGAATTCGTTTCATAACAAAATCAGACCCCGGTCCAGTCAATCAACCTTCGTCAATACTTAATCATCATTAACAATATATATATATATATATATATATATATATATATATCACAGTAGAGTGATGATACCTAACACGTTTCACGTTACGGCTATTATTCTGATAGATCAATCAGTCTTCTTATATCTGATCAATAGTAGACGCTGAATATTTAATGAGGAGAGGATAGAAGGTTTTTAAATGACGGCTTAGGCTTAAAATATTTACGTATTTAGAACCTGCGTTTAACGTTTAAAAATATTGTTTTGTTGTTCCTTAGAGAATTTGTTACTTAATTATTTATTTAGTCAGTTAGTTAGTTAATTAATAGGTTAGTATATGATTTTCTTCGTTTTCTTCAGTTGTTGTTAGTTTGTTGCTTATATGTGTTTCTTTGTTTTATTTGCCTTGTTTGTTTGCGTTCTGTGATTTATTGATTTTTGTTTGTTTGTTTTTTTATTTACTATTGTTGATTTGTTTCCTCTTCGCTGGTTAATTGCTACTTTAAACATTTCTAACATCAACACTTTGGGACAAAGGTAGTTCAACAGGTAGACGAATAGAATGAACAAGAACTATCTAAATACAAATCAAGATACATATAAATCCATATACAGCTCTCTCGCTCTGTCTCTCTCTCTCTCTTTCTCTCTCTCTCTCATACACACACTCACACACGCGCACGCACAAAGACAGACACACACGCGCACGCACACACGTCCATATATCTACAAATATATATATATATATATATATATAGAGAGAGAGAGAGAGAGAGAGAGAGAGAGAATCAAACATATCGTTAGAAACCTATTTTAACTTGAAATCAAAGTTTCATTCGTTAAAAATTTATGTTCTGTCATTCATCATGCAAACAAACAAATATAAGCATTTTTACCTAATTGCAATTACACTAACCCATCAACATCATAGTTATATGATAACAGATGTTATATATATATATATATATATATATATAGTCATAACATGTACAGAACTTATCTAGGTTAAATGTACATTTCTTATAATCATTATGTATAATCTTAAAACACAATAATGCAATCTAACAGTGCAATTCGAAGGAAATTATCAGAACATCAATCTCTAATATTCTCAGAACGCACGTTAAATGGAAGAATCCATCCGCCATAAAGTCACTTAAAGTTATTTTGGCGAATTGGCACAAAATGTCTGTATTTTGTACAACACCATAAAGGACATACGCGCCTGGCGGATACCCGTGTCTTTATCATAGAGTTTGCATACATAGAATTAGCTTCGATAACTCGAGCGCCTTATGATCCGCCCCTGGCCTCGGATTCCGGCCTATCTGTTTCCGTGACGAAGCGTCACCTGGCTTCAGTACGGGAATGATCCGAGAAGATTGACGCGTCGCGAGCTGGGCGCCGGTTAGCGAGCGTTGTGAGTGGTGTAGATCAACTTGACAGTCCGATGTAAGAAAACTAGCAACATATGATGATTTGACAGCGATAATAAACACGAACGGATAGATCAGTGACGTCATCGATGTCGAACACTCGCTTAATGATATGTCTCAATTCCGTGTCTCAACCGCGCTTCTCACCCGCATTTGTCTTCTAATGGCTATGATTGGTTATTCATCCATTCTGGAGATCACTCGCTGTCTACGCAGTTCCGAAGGTATTTTGCGGACGTGAGAACTTATTTTTGATTAATAAGTGGAATGTTATTTAGCCATTTATCAACAACACGGATGACGATAATTAGTTAATGGGTTAGATTAATTGTGGAAAACAAGGTCTAGCCCCATCGGAGATGATTGGAAATCAGTCAAGAAAATTAGTAATCCTTATCGTTAATAAGCCGGGAATGCGAAGGTTCCCGGTTTGAATCCACCTACTGACTGCTCACCTGAACTGTACCACAGTATCATTATATGGTCAGCCGGTGATACGCCCACTATAACCCTCAACTAGAAATAATATACGACTCTGGGAGATGGTGTGGTCGCTGTATTGTAACAGTCTATGACTGGGATGGGTAGTTAGTTATGTGGTACTACAACGAACGAGAGTCTTATCCTTGGCCAAGGGTTTGTGTTCATCAAATGATGGTTGAGCCAGACGCAGATTGTAAACCAATAGAAAGAGCATCATAAACGAAGGAAGTTTGGTAGTCAGTGGCACTTAGTCGTAGAAAGACTAGTAGTAGTAATAGTACCACATGCGATGCAGCAGTAATAGGAATAGGAGTAGTATTAGTAGGAATAATAATAATAATAATAATAATAATAATTCCCTTTGTGAATATCCATAATAAATATAAAGTTTTAAGGAAATTATTTAAATTGCTTCTAGATATATTATTTGATGGTTTTCGAATGTTAATAAAGACCCCCGACTCATCCCCATCTTGGTCCAGATCAGGGGGGGGGGGTTCACCCTCTCGTCAACAAACGAGATTAAGGTAACCCGTTCCATTTGTTCCAAGAAGCCTAGTAATGACAACGACTAACCTTGGTCGTGACATTCAGTTACGGATTGGACACCAATTGAGCAGTTGGCCCAGGTCGTTGGCGTCCCAGAAAAAGGCGTGCCTGGATTTTGCAATTTCCGGTCCAGATTCGTCGCGAGCGCGTGCGCGTTTCGCACCGATACGACACGCATTAATTATTCAACCACCCCGAAGTGCGTTTCTTTAACGTCCTAATCGACATCCGGACCAGTAATGGACCACACCGTCTGGAAATAATTCACGAAATCAAACCGCACATCGACCACGAGCGGGGTAGTAATACTGAACCAGAGCCGAAATCGAGATAAATAATAGCTACTAGATTATATGGAAGATTGGCTAAGCGTTAGTAACAAACGGTGGACAAACGTCGCCACGACGTAAAATCAACGTTGTCTATTTATATCGGAGCTGCGGTGTACTAGGAGAGATGCAGCAACAGCAGCAGCAACAGCGGTAACGATTGCGGAACGCTGCCGTTTAGCTGAGTCGATAGTGTGCGCGTCTGACACGATGTCTGTCCCGATATGGCTGGTTTCGTCACTGACGGCTTGGGCAAGTGGTTAGCAGGTTCTGGAACGAAGAGTGAAAGACATATAATTGACTGGCTTTACTGTCACTCACTTATTCACTCACTCTCTCTCTCTCTCTCTCTCTCACTCTTTCACTCTCGCTCTTTTTCGCTCTCGATCTATCTATCTATTTATCTATCTATCTATCTATCTATATATCTATCTATCTATCTATCTGTCTATCTCACTTTCTCTCTATTTCTCTCTCACTTCCTCTCTCTCTCTCTCTCTCTCTCTCTCTCTTTTCTCTCTTCTCTCTCTCTCTCTCGCACACACACGCACACGCACACACACACACATACTCTCTCTCTCTCTCTCTCTCTCTCTCTCTCATATATATATATATATATATATATATATATATATATATATATATACATATATAATTTAATATTGTCTTCCACTCATCATATTTCCCATCAAATCCTCGAAATAGATGCGGTATTTTTGTGGCAATCAATATTTACCTTTTAGTTTTACAAGAGCATAAAAATATATTTGTACAGACATAAGCCACCATTGTCAGACTTTTGTTATTTGTCATATATTTGTATTTTTGTGTCTAAGCTTCATAGCAACTGATCACTTATAAATCTTCTTATCCGACAAGGTTCACTCGCGTGCCATTAGCGGATGGCATTCACATTCCGGTTTTGATGTTATATCATATATCTCCTTGCAGCCCTAACTTCTTCATAGACATAAACAAGATTTCGGGAGATGCTTCTATGGAAGGATTTTATTTTAAATTGGATTATGTTTCAAAATGTCAGGGAAAATTTTCAGTTTTAGTAGACGTATTAGAAGTAGTAGAAATAGAAGTAAGGTTCCTAAAACTAGTAGCAGTAGATTTATTTGTATATGATAATATAACGTGTCATCTTAATGAATCATCATCTGATATGATTTTAGCACTGAGCTAATTTTGCGTAAATTGATTTATGTGTGTGTATGCTATGTGTATGTATATGCTATGTGTGTTGTTGTATAAATAAATAAATATATATATATATATATATATATATATTTATATTTATATTTATATATATGTATATGTGTGTATATATGTGTGTGTATGTGTGTGCATGCGTGTGTGTGTGTGTGTGTGCATGCGTGCGTGTGTGTATGCGTGTGTTTTAGCTGTGTATAATAAACCGTGAATACAAACTCTGGACATTTCTTCGGGGGACTGAATCCAGATTGGCGACTTTTCTAGCTGAGACATGTGTAATGTCTCACCAGTCCCGCGGTCATCATCATCATCATCATCATCATCATCATCGCAAGTACTATCAGAATCACATCTTGTTAGAATAAATCCCTCAATCAGTTTTCATATTGAAAGTAAATCCTTTTAACAAGGTGGCTAACGACGGACACACGACAAAGAATTTAACATGGACAGATGTTTAATATTAATGTTATTTTTATCTGATTTAATTGGCTTGAGAATGATTAATTAACAAAAGCGTAACACCGCCCTCCCGTTTGTCACGTAATGTCTGACATAATCTCCAACCAGGAGTAATTATTGTCAATTCCGTGATGTACGAAAACGTGGCTGTGCACGTGTGTCTATGTATGTGTGTGTATGTGTGTGTGTGTGTGCGCGCGCGCGCGTTTTTTGTATGTGTACGTTCATGCGTGCGTATACGTCTATGTATCTTCATGACATTTGGGTGGGTGGGGGTTGGTGGTGGTGATGATAATCATGATGATGATGATGTTTTACGGCCACGTTTGTGCACATGGTAGGAATAAATGGGCCGAGCGACCTCCAAAGGTAATGAAACGAAGTTAAAGATGAAACAACCCTCGGATATGCCCACGCCGAGATTCAAACTCAGGTGTGGTAGTGATCTGTGGGCTAACGCGCTACCAGTTAGCTAGACCACGAAGGCGCCCGGGTGGTGGGAGGGGGGGGGAGGGGGCGCGCCCCGGATTCCTACACGTACCTTTAATTCGTCGGAATTGATAAAATGCCTCAAATCCTTGCCCATCATATTTATCATTGGATTTGAAGACCACTCTGAAGAAAGGACCGTCCGATTTGACCTCCTTCTTGTCCTTGCCGAGTCGGACACCGCAATAACGAGCCATCTTCCTGTCTCGAAACTCGAAGTTCGAGAACTCGATATAATCACTGTCCGTCTTATCGTTACAGCTGAAACGACGAAAATGACAACACATTAGCATATTCAATCATTAGTAAATCACTTTGGTTGAGTTCGGTTGAGATGTTCAGCTTCAGTGCCGATCACACATGGGACAGACAGGATATGATGTGGGTTCGAACGCAGAACATGGTGGCTTTCGTCGCAGTGATTCGACCGCTGTTCCATCGCAATACTTGAATTTGGTGAGCTGATTGGCTGTTTATAAGATCATCTATTTTATGGCAGGGGATGAAGATATATATATATATATATATATATATATATATATATATATATATATATGTATATATACATGTATATATATATATATATATATATATATATAAAATGAATAATTCTGTAAAACTCTTTTTTTTATTTTCTCACCTAATCATTTTGTTATTCTAATATCAAATTATCTACATCTATCACCTCACCACCGTCTGGTTATTTAGATATATCGTTTCTAATGTTATTGACTTAGTCTTCTGCTTCATATACATCAATGACTTCTGGCTTGTGTAGGATGTCCTAATCTCCGCATGCTGTTACCGAACTTGCCAGAATCGAATCTTTGGCTATCATTTCTGACCACACACGTTCTACCGACTGGGCTAAATTAGCAATCACCGGTATAAATAATTCACCTACCTAGTCAGAACATCTCGTCTGAACCTGTC
>JAODUP010001124.1:77500-85000 GCA_025642065.1 Paralvinella palmiformis | reverse complement strand
TTGGAAATGACACAATCGGGATGCGTCCTGTTGTTATGGAAATGTATTCCGAAATGTCGAGCTGGCAATTGTGTCGCCAGGGATCAGACACCTGTTAAAACGAAACATATATCAATATTCCAGATTGGACATGCCATCCCCAGCGAGAAGGTTCAGGTGTTATAGCAACAACTATCCACGACGGTTAAACCTGGAAATTTATTGCATTAGCCGGTGCCGTGTCAATATACACCGGCTCATAGTATCATGGTATAAATAAATATTTACTTATTGTGGTGCCATTGGTTGGTGTCAGCATGTCCACCTGGGAATTGGATGATTACAAAATCCGCATCGCAAGGGAGAATTTACTTGTTGCAGTATCACAACGAATGGCATCTGGAATGGCACAAATACTGACCGGGAATGGTGCCAAGGTATCGAGGTATCAAGTGCAATGAGACTAGAGAGTAGGAACATTTTGTCAAGGGGCTTTCGCTGTGCCGTGTGTATCAGGCTGCCGACATTGGCACGGTATAAGCTGGGAGTATTTAATTATCACAGTAGAAGTATATATTGAGATCTCAAGCCGACGTAATTGCCTCAGGGAGCATCGAATTATTGCTGCGGTGAGTATTGTTGCTAACAACTGAATATCTAACAAATATAATACGTTATAGATTACCACGTCACAACAGGAATATATCAGTATATGGGACCCTATTGTTATTTGTCGTGCGACTAAACTAGGAAGAGGACGAACTGGAAATTTATGTCACAGGGGAGCGCTTAGTTATTGCAGTTCCCCATGTAACAAGATGTCAACATTGAAACATCCATCGTCCAAGATCGTTCAGTTATCGCTGAATTATACCTGATGTTAGGCTATATCGACACGGGTTGATATGCAAATATGGGAGCATATATCTTTGTCAAAATCCAACCAGCAAGGCAATATTATATATATATATATATATATATATACCGCCACTTTCTGGAGGTTAGGGTACGAAGAAAGTACGCCGATTTATAAGATTGTCTCCGTGTGGTGGGGGGTGCCAGCATATCATGTCCCTCCACACCTTGCTCCGACCTGATACAGTGTGTGTGTGTGTGTGTGTGTGTGTGTGTGTGTGTGTGTGTGTGTGCCCGGGGGCCCAGGGAAATTTGTTTAGATCATGGGTTTGCCGTCGGAGAGCCCGAGAAGTCAATACCGTTCACTTAGTTGAAACACCTGCATTATTGTTTTCGTCATCACGCGTACTGGCCGACCTCTACGTGTGACCTTCAAAGCAAACGGAGGGATGAGGCGGCTGAGGAGGAATGGCGGTTCCAGGGGTTCTCCTGGACCAACATATTTGACGATACAAACAAAATCGAGTCCCAATAGAAACTAAGGCCTACCAACAACGAAGACGTGATTATGAGGAAATCAATCAATTCAAAGTGACACTTTTCATTGTGCGGAATGCTTGCATCAAGCATCGTCTCCAACGATATGCATATTTATTTTATATTCTGGAAACGCTCGCATTTTGCCAATAATCTTCTCCCTATATACAGGCTCAAAATACGAATTATTCCACGGATAAGACACCAGACACCTGGGGCACGATGTCTGCGAATAGAGATAATATATATATATATATATATATATATATATATAATTTAATATAATTAGTATGATGATCAACCGACACGAATGGGATAGCGGTAGATAATGAATTGTAGCACGCGGGTGATTACTGTATACGATAAATATATATAATAATCTGGCGAAGACAAACTGACATTTAGAAGTCTTCCTCTCTCTCTCTCTCTTTTTCTCTCTCTCTCTCATACTCACTCATGCGCACACATACACACGCATGCACACACACACATCTATATGTATGGGCAAACTCAGAACACACAATATTTGTAATTCAAGAAAGTGGAAATATTCCTAGAAAGTCGAATAAAGCCGACCCCGCTGAACTAGATGGAGACCAGCGTGCTACCATAGGCTAACTATATATATATATATATATATATATATATATATATATATATAGAAGATAATAGTTATTCAATTATGTATATATATATATATATATATATATATATATATATATATATATAAGAGTGCCTGCCATGCAACAGGCGACATGATGTTGGAGAGGGGTCGCCCCTCAGTGCACGATATTTTGCCTCGCTTGTTAACAACAACAACAACGACAATATTAACAACAACAGGCCAGGAGAGTTCATGGACTGGACCATAGCAGAAGAGAGCTAAGCGTGGACAGACATTTGTCGCTGATCTCCTGGTCCGAAGCCGACGTATAGGGAGTTGATAGACAGGTGTTAAACCTCATAAACGGAGACATTTGTGTAATTATCAAACATTAACATAACATAACAGGTGTTTGTATGTATATATATATATATATATATATATATATATATATAAAACATCCAGTAAACATACATCATCATGACAATGGTACAAACATAGATATATTTGTTTAATTAAAGCCTTTGCTATGAAGTCATTATTACAAACATCAACGTTAGTATTATATATATAACATTGGTATGTAGTATATTAGAACTGTTGACCGGTTGTGTGGTACCTGTCCTTGGCTGTTTGGTTATGGCACCTGGAATATATAGTAATATATATATATATATATATATATATAGTTTCTTCTAGTATTGATTAAATTTCATGTTTATTATGCCATTTAATCAATCAGCCAGCTGATCAATGAATCAATCACCCAATCAGTTAATCAATCAATCAATCAGATACAGCAACAAAAAATAACGCACGTAATACTCCAGACAAGCACATACACACACACACACACACAACATACATACATACACACACACATACACACACATATATACATACAACCACACACACATACATACACACACATGTACACACAAACATACACATACATACACACAATTATGCGAGGAGAAGGCCTGGGAAAGACAGACAGGGGGGCAGAAAGGTAGGGAGATGGGAGAGTGAGGGTAGAGGGAGAGGGAGAAATGGACAGATAAAGAGATGGATAGATAGATAGATAGATAGAGAGGAGAGAGAGAGAGAGAGAGAGAGAGAGAGTTATTGATGTCCAAACGCACAGAACAATATCCAATATTTTATTCACACGCCCGGCACACAATGACAAAACAAAAATGATATCACTCACCTTTACCTCGGACTTTGACGAACTGGTAGAATGCCTCAAACCCTTGGGCATCATACATGTCGTTGGACTTGAATAGTACCCGGAAGAATGGTCCGTCTGAGTGGACCTTCTTCTTAGACTCTCCTTCCCTGATCCCGCAGAACCGACTCATCTTACGGTCGGGGATATTGAAATTGGAGAACTCCAGATAATCACTTTGCGTTTTCTCATCACAACTGGAAGGTAAACCGAAGCTAGTATTATATATAATGACCTAATGTGCGAAATACATAATTAGTTCCTGTGCTTGTTTGTATTGGTGTATTTGCTTGTTGGCGTCGTGTTTGTGTGTGGGTACCTGCTTGTGTGCGTGCACGCGTGTTTAAAAGCATTTATATGACGTGATCACACGCTTATTAATATTCAGTCACTGACAATAAAGATGACTCCGTCATCAGGCAGACATACAAAAATATGTTAAAATTATACAAGGATGGTGATGATAGGAAGACAGTGATGGTGTAGTGAAGATACGGTGGGGATGACGAGGAATGGTGGAGACAAGGGAACGGGCAGAATCTGGTGTGGTATTTACAAAGACATGGTGACAGCTGACAAAGACAAACACCGAATTAAGAGAGACATGACAGGGAAAGACAAGACATGATGAGGGGTGACAAAGATATTGTCAGGGCTGACGGACACATAACAGGGGATGACAAATACACACTGAAAGAATGGTAAGAATTGACTTACAGAAGATAGTCAGTGTGGTCAGAGATGATGAAGAGAGATTGAGAAATTACGATATGATACGACATATGCTGTTACAAGAGATGATGTGAGCGTGCGTGTTTTTTTTACACACGGCCGAGGGGCGACTCCTTGGGAAACACCCCACAAACGCAAATACGATCCGGATTCCACCACACGACCAGGAGGTTGGCAGCGCAATGTTCTAATTACTGGGCTCTCGGAAACAAGTGAGAGTGGATAGGGGGATAACTAATATCCAGAATATTCTGGATATTATGGGTGGGCAGGATGGTAAAGAAATGTAGAGGATTACGTTGTTTATATGAGAGGGAGCAAAGAGTGAAGATGACTATCAGATCGTAATGTTATCGTCATAATGGGATTATGTAAAAAAGTTAAACATGGAACAATGATGACTCAAGGGATCAATATCTAAACAGGACTTCGAGCATAACCAATTTACGATCTGAGCAAGAAGAGCAATGCTTGGTATGACAGATATTTAGGGGCATGACTCGAATGAGGTGTGAGTTGATGCAGACATGGTGAGGATGAGGAAAGCATGAAGAAGAAGAGAAAGGCAATGGTGAGGGATAACGGGGATATGACAGGGAAGAGAAAGGACGTGATGAGAGGCGATGAAGTCATAACAGGGAAGGAAAATGGCGTAGACAGGACATAATAAGTGATGACAGCACATGGTCAATGGTGACGAGGACATAGCAAGGAGTCAGCAAGGGGAGTGATGACAAGGTCAAGAGTAGAATGACTACGAATAATAACCAGCCTAGATACCCACAAAAAGATCATACTTTGGTAATCTGATACATACTTAGGCGGCAGGCCTTCCACGTCAAAGAACGGAAACTGTATGTGAACTCTCTCGTTCTCCAGTCCATAGAATATATAATGACATTCTGTATTACGTGGATACAGACCGGGAAAGTTAGGCGACGTAAACGTCCCATTACGGGTCTCTGTACTCCTGTACTCAAAGCCACACACTATGAGGAGAAAAAGAAAAATATTAGATGTGCGTGCGTGTGTGTGTGTGTGTGTGTGTGTGTGTGTGTGTGTGTTAGGAGAAAGCCGTGTCCTTGTACAAAATGGTACTTCACGATGACGAGCAGAGAGTACAGAGTGTACTCTATTGCCGCGAACTAGAGTGTTTATATACGTCAGATTTAAGTGGATTGGTAAAAGACACGAATATTGAATTTGGAAAGATCAAAGTTTAAGTTCACGTTACGTCTCTCTGTCTCTCTCTCTCTGTCTCTCTCTCTCTCTCTGTCTGTGTGTGTGGGTGGGTGAAAATGTTCAGTGTTATAATTCATATAATGGTATACTAACCTATATCCGGGTCCTGTACGCCACTTTTTATGCCGAAATCTGCAAAACACACATCGCATCTTTATCAAGCTGTCTATAGCTGACATACCGCCATGGGGAGATACTACATCCCACATGATGTGTGTGTTAGTATATATTAGCGAGTGTCAATGTGTGTGTGCGTGTGCGTGCGTGCGTGAGTGCATGCGTGCGTGAGTGCATGTGTGCGTGTGTGTGTGTGTGTGTGTGTGTGTGTGTGTGTGTGTGTGTGTGTGTGTGTGTGTGTGTGTGTGTGTGTGTGTGTGATGAATGACTGCTCAATAACTGCACCAAAAGTGGCCATCGTACATTAGAAGTCGTGCTCTTGGTAAAGCTGTTAAATACATCTTCTTCCCTCCAACAGAAGCTCGCCAATTATCGACAACACAAGTACAGACACACTAGCATGGAGTACCATTCACATTGTAGTATAGATTAACCCCTTCACTCCTTGATAGAGTACAAACTACTCTTTATGACCGGATAGAGTACAAATGAGTCGATATGTGTTAGATGTAATGTGATGTAGTTTGGTGTAATGTAGGTTTTTTTTCTTCTGTGGAGTCACTTTAAGTAGAGTAGTTTCGTGTGAAGTAATATGGCTTAGTGCGGTGCAGTTTGGTTTGGTTTGGTTTGACGTGGTGTGACTTAGTGTGGTGAAGTTTGGCGTGTTGTGGTTTGATGTGGTGTTGCGTCGTCTAGTTCTGTGGTTCGGTTTGGTATGGTATGGTGTGATTTGGTACAGTGTGGTTTGAAATGGATTGGTGTGATGAAGTGTGTCGCGCTTTGTGTTGTTTTGGGTATCGTGGTGTGGGGTGGGGTGTTTTCGCCTCATATGTTGTACTGTGTTGTGGCGTAGAGTGGCTTAGTGTAATGTGGTGTGGTGTGGTGTGGTGTGGTGTGGTGTGGTGTGGTGGTATGGCTTCGCTTGGCGTTGAGTGATTGTTATTTAGTGTGGTGTGGTGTGGTGTATGGTATTGTGTGACTGTAGGATGGTGTGTGTTGTAGTATAGTGTGGCGTTGATTTAGTCTGGTGTAGTGTAGTGTGGTGTGTGGGTAGTCTGGAGTGGTGGGACTGTATGATGTCGTGTGTTGTAGTATGAGGCGGTGTAGAGTGGTTTGTGGTAGTGTGTGGTGTGGTGTGGTGTGGAATGGCTTGACTTAATGTGGAGTGGTTGTTATATAGTGTGGTGTAGTGTAGATGTGGTGTGGTGTGGTATATGGCGTTGTATGACTGTAGGATGTTGAGTGTTGTAGTATGGCGTGGCGAACTCTACAGAAATGTGGCCTGTCTGTTTGAATAGCTCTATATCTATATATATATATATATATATATATATATCCCTCTCATCACCCCATTCACCTTTCGGCCATAATTCCCAAGTATAATCAGCGCTAAGACAGAACAGCTCATTTACGCACTCACTCAGTCCCTCACTCACTCAGTCGCTCACCCACTGGTTCGTTCGTTCGTTCACTCGTTCGCTCGCTCACCATTCACTCACCCGCTTGTTTGATAACTGGTTTGCTCGCTTACTCACACACTCACACATTAACTCAATCACTAACTCAATCACTCAACTTAATAGTAATGTCCATTATTTACTATATTAATCATACCTTTATATCTCCCTTTCAGCCAACCCAGCCCATTATGCCTACATAAAACTGGGTGTCTGATTTATAATGGGTCTCTCGCGTCATTATTATCAGCTCAAATTGTGCACCGACTAGCTATTAATTATGCAAAACGACAAAACAGAGATACATATCACTCCCCCCCCCTCTATCTCTATCTTTCTATCTATCTATCTATCTATCTATCTACCTCTGTCCACCTCCTCCCCCATCTCTCCATCTCTCTCTCTCTCTCTCTCTCTAATATATATATATATATATATATATATATATCCTATCTATACATATCTCTATTTTTCTCTAACTCTAGCGTTCCAGCTATATATGCGAAGATTTAGACATATCTGACCTTTAAACTAGGATTTGATGGGTGACGGTCCTAAAATGAGGCTCAACATGTAAACAATATGACGGACTTCACGTAGGACAATGGATGTCATTAATTATTGAAGGACAAGAGATGGGCATGTGTTAGTGGTGGGAGGGGGGGGGGCTACGAAGAGATACAGGTTAACTAATCTATTGTATGGTTAAGGAGGGGTGGTAAATATCTGCATGAGACTATGTGGGTCTA
>JAODUP010001124.1:65000-75000 GCA_025642065.1 Paralvinella palmiformis | reverse complement strand
AATTTTAAAAATTATGAGTATCTGAAATATGACAGCCCATAGACATCTCATTTGTGAAGAGTTAGCAGATAATGTAATTTATAATAGAAGATTACAGACTAGCAAATCTAGGTCAAGGTCGACCGTCTACAACCTAACAAACGTCCGTTTATTGTTGTTTAGCTGGAAGACATTCATTAATTGGACGATAAAACTGTCCATTCGTGCCAGTCGACCACTTGTATGACCTCCCAAGGAATGAAACACTGGTGTAAGATTATATGTGCAAACATATATATGGGGATGTTTTATACGGTACAAGAGATTTAAAAAATGACACCTGCCGAATGACATCTAAGTAAACTCACATACAACAAATGTTTTGCACTAAGAGATAAACACACTGGAAAGGAATACCAGAAACTGTCATATATCAAATAAACACAATTTATTTTAATTTTTTTCAATGCCTCCTTTACCGGAATAAGGTTCTTCTTTAATATTCTTTATGTTTGTATCCAGACTGTTTGACAATTGATTTATCTGCCTTCCATCAATTTAATATCAGAAATTAATTTAATTTAGAGTTCTTGACCTGTGACCACAAAAATGAATTCGTCTCTTTAATCTTTCCAAATGCGAATACATTTAGTTTAAATTTAAATTAATTTTAAAAGGTTCCCGTAGACCGGCGCCCTAATTTGTCCCAATATACTTCAACCGCGATGCCTGAATGTTTGTAGGTAAACTATGTCCTGGTTATGGATTCGGTTGGCTTTAAGTGATACATTGCAGGGCAAGAAATCCATAAAATCTAGATTGTTGTACCATGATAAATTGGTATGATTGTACGATTTATGTGTTGAACTTCCAGTGTTATTCCTTCGCCAATGAGCAGCGCATGTTATTGGTCAGAATAGTCGGGTTACGGCCTTTGTTTCTTTTTCCAATCTGATATCCAGGCTCTTATACCATATAGAGGTTTGTTCCCTTCAGTTCGTTATGCTTAAGTACACCATATGCCTTAATGCCGTAAATAATAAATAAATGTGCTGCAGTTGGTTCAGATGACGAGACTCTAGATTGGCCTGACTTGTGTCTAAATACAATTCTGTCTGCCGAGGACCATCAGGGAACAGGTTGAGTGGCTTCCCGTAACAAGATAGCTAATAAAGCTTACCGCTATTTGTTAAGCCACTTAGAACGGCTTATATACTCTGACTGACTTCCACTACAGATAACGGCGTCGTATTTAGCGGACTATAAGCCGTACCTCTTCGTAGATCTCTTGTGTTCGTATAGGCTAAAACGGGTAAAATGCCACGATGAAGCCAATGGCGTTTGTGTTCCTTTTTGTTTTCGCAAGTTCGGGCACGATCGGTGAAATTCGGCAAAGCTCTATAATTTTCAACCATTGTTAGTATCACCTTCCTTAATTACTCTGTTAAATTACAGTGCTAGAGCTAACCATAAACAGTCAGCCACAAAACAGAAGAAGGAAACAAAATAAAACATGTATTTATGATACTGGCTTTTAAATATGCGTAACCATAAATACGTTTTCCATTTTTATTTAATTGTATAATGTGCGTGCGTGTGTGTGTGTGTCTGTGTGTGTGCGCGCGCGCGTGAGTGTGTGTGTGTGTGTGTGTGTGTGTGTGTGTGTGTGTTTCACACACATCTATATAGCACACGCATGTACTATAACCTAGCCTAGAAGATCTGAGAACAGCAGTATTCTATTTTGTTCACGGCGACACAAATCAGCATTGGCGCGTTATATCCGAACTTTAGTGTATCTTGGTGCATTAAATAGAAGGTTTACTGTAGTCCTTTATAGTAGATCATGCCGTAAACATCGATTAGTTTAACTGACCTTTGACCTGGATTAGACATGGCGTCGTAGTTCAGATCCAGATCATTAAAGGCAATCTGGACCCTCTCTTTGCCCTGTCCTTGGAAGATGTAGTGACAGCGTTTGCTTTCCGGATAAGGATTGGGATAATGAGGCGACGTGAATGTGCCATTCTTTCGAAGCGAACTCAGGAACTCGTATTGACAATCAGCCGCTGGAAATAAACAAAATATAAACATCAATTAATGATAAAATAAACAACAGAAATATGTGTACACAGTGATAGGGAAAACGAGGTTGACAGATTTATCCGTTCTGGATATATAGGCGTTGTTATCTTACGGAATAAATTTCAAATCATGGACAGCTCCATATCACGCACATTATCGCAAAAACCGCCGGACTCGTGGCGTTTCCCCATCCATATGCCTCATGGACCATCAGGATTATAGACGCGGCCACTAGCTTTCCGGATTACGACGCTTAATTACATCATTTAAGGCTATAAGTTTTACTTAAATCTGACATTAGCAGAGACTCGGGTTAGTTTTAGGGAAGAACTGCCGTAACATGGTGTCGTATGGTGGTCAATGGTGTAGAGCCAATGACGACAAAATAACCGATCGTACAGCTACTGATCGTACATCTTTCGGTATGTACAATAATTGGTCGTATATCTATTACTGATCCGGTTATTGGTCCACTGATGCAGCTACTGGTCCAACAGTTATTATTTGTACATATATTGCTGATACATCTATTGGTCCAACAGTCGGATACAGCTATTGGCCTTACCCTTATTAATCGTAAAATTACTGGCGTGAAGTCACTGCTGATACAGCTATTAATAGCATATCTATCTATCATACATTTATTAATCGCAAAGAGCTGTTGTTGAAGGTGCAATAGCTACCTCCTGTTCATACAATATTGGTCATAGACCTACTGCTCATAGACCTACTGCTCATAGACCTACTGCTCATAGACCTACTGCTCATAGACCTACTGCTCATAGACATACTGCTCATAGAACTACTGCTCATAGAACTACTGCTCATAGAACTACTGCTCATAGACCTAATGCTCATAGAACTACTGCTCATAGAACTACTGCTCATAGAACTACTGCTCATAGACCTACTGCTCATAGAACTACTGCTCATAGACCTACTGCTCATAGACCTACTGCTCATAGAACTACTGCTCATAGAACTACTGCTCATAGATCTACTGTTCATAGAACTACTGCTCATAGAACTACTGCTCATACAGCCATTTCTCACATAGCTCTTCCTTATACAGCTATTGGTCATATAACCATTGTTCATACAGCTATTAGTCATACAGCTATTGTTTGTACAACCTTTGTTAGTACAATCACTGGCCATACAACCATTAGTCAGTCATACAAAGATTGTTCCCACACACTTTGCTAGTACAACCATTGGTCATACAATCCTTAGTAATATAGCCACTGGTCGCACAACCTTAGGTAGCACAACCATTGATAATAAAACCATTAGTCATACAGCCACTGATCGTGCAACCTTTGGTAGTACAACCATTGGTCATATGACCATTAGTCATACAGCCACTGATCGTAAAACCTTTGGTTGTTCACAAATTGGTCATACAACCATTAGTCATACAGCCACTGATCGTACAACCTTTGATAGTACAACCATTCATCATACAACCATTAGTCATGCAGCCACTGATCGTACAACCATTGGTAGTACAACCATTCATCATACAACCATTAGTCATGCGGAATTACCAGGTATTACTAGTATAATCATAGACTATTCTACTCGACAGCAGTGCTGGATTTATCTCCAATTGGCCTAATTGATAGCGTGGTTGGCCGCAAAACTGGAGGACCTGGGATAAAAACTCGCTTAAGCATCTCTGAAGGGCGTTTCATCTTAGGCACATTTATTCCCATCTTAGGGATCACATTCGACCTACATCAAGTACCATTTTATATTTCACTTATAAGCTGGAATTTGTTGAAGTTTAGTTTGTACAGGTAATTATGGTGTGCTGTCGTCCATGGTGCTGGCATAAATAGTTGGTATTATAGAAATTAGTATAACAGTCTAACGTTTAAAGATTACATATAGACTGTTAACGGTGATAACAGTAGTATAGTAATAATAGTAGTAACAGTAATAGTACTACTACTACTACTAGTATTATTAATGGTGGTGAAAGCAGCAATAGTAGTTGGTAATGTCGGTACTGTTCGTAGTGATAGTAGTTTTGGTTTCAGTGGTGGTGATAGTAGTAACAGTAGCGACAAAAAATTGCATATCAGTGTTATTATCAACTACAAATCTCTTTCTGGTAGACAGAATGTGCGTGAGTAGACAGTAGGCGTATTATATATATATATATATATATATATATATATATATATATATATATATATATTCCCAGTAAGGGCACTTTATTCTATCTATCTATCTATCTATCTATCTATTATCTATCTATTATCTATCATCTATCTATCGATATATATATATATATATATATATATATATATATATATATATATATAAGTAATCCTCACATGTACACCAATTATTAATTATTAATGATTATCGGCCACGCTTCCCAACAGACATATCAAAGTTTCATGTTATCCACGCCGAGACCCATTTACGACATTCGTTATCAGTAAGAAACCAATCGTAATTTGGCGTGAAAAAATGTCCCAAATAATCTAGCCTCAGCACAGAATGTGATTATATCGGATAGATGTTGGTATTATTAGAGAGAGAGAGAGAGAGAGAGAGAGAGAGAGAGAGATATTGATTGGGCTCGTCCTAGTCATAGCCTTATAATCATTACAAATAGTTGCTACCCAAGCTTCGGATACGTCTTGTCTGAGATGGGTTCTGTTTTGGATTGGGCGAGATGGGGGCGGGTTTTAGAGAAGAAATGGGGGGGGGGCGTTGCCCAGTCGCGACATAGAGTAAGGCGGAGGTGGGAAGGGGGAAATAGGACGATGGAAAGCGGGGGAAAGGTGAAGAGTAGTGAGAAACCGTGAAAGACTAAAGAGAGGAGACATAGAGTGAGAAATGGGAAGGATGGGAAAGAAGATTCGCACAAGTGAACTAAAGTAAACTAGAGATCAGGTAGATATAGTCATATAGATGCTAGGCAGAAGTAGGAAAGGGGATGAAGAGGCAACGAGGGTATAATAAAGTTAGGAGGAAGGTAGAAGTTTAAAATAAGATATTAGAACAGAGAGGCGATGTAGATAGATGGCAGACGAAATGTTAGACATAAGGCAAAAAAACAGACAGGGTTCAGACAAGCACAAAGAGGGCAGACAATAAGTGAAACAGCAGGCAACAAACCCGAAACTGGTGGACAACCAGGCACAGTGTAGATAACGATACGTAGGGCAGGCAAACTGACAGGAGGCGGATAGCAGAGATAAGGCAAAGAACAGGGAGCAAACAACCATACAAGGGACAGACAAGCAGATAGAGGGCAGACAATAAGTGAGACAGCAATCATATAGAAAAAGGGCATACAATCAGATAGAAGGCAGACAAATAGTTAGGGGGGAGACACCCAGTCAGACAGCTTTGTTTTATATGAGTCACCTTATAACGACGACTTTCTATCTCTCTCTCTCTCTCTCTCTCTCTCTCTCTAGATTTTGGTTTTAAAATCGAGCAATTCAATGATAGCATCCTGTTATGATGACATCAAATGCCAACATTAGCTTCGTCTAGCCATACAGCTCTGATTATGGCAATCATGATTTCGTAATAATTATCATCATACACCTGTAATCATCACGAGCTATTGGCCGAGATTATAATGTCTATGCAGTCAGCACTATCAAGCTTAGATTGTGCTGATTTATGACCACATTACGGTGATTATAGTGAAAACACAACTGTGGTAATCACGATTATTTTATGAAGGTATGATTACGAATTTGACGTTTTTATCACGATTAGAAAATCGTGAATATCACAACCATGTTTCCTGATTATAATTAGGACCAAAGCATGTTGGACTATTGAACACATAGTAAGCGGTGAGACATTACACATGTCTAAAGTGAGATATTACACATGTCTCGGCATGAAAAGTCGAATGGGACTGATGAGACATTATACACGTCTCAGGTGAGACATGAAACATGTCTCAGTGTGAAAAGTCCGGCCTCTTGATTCGGTCTCTGATTAATCATCCAGAGTTTGAATTACCGATTTGAGATTCCTTGTGCTGATGCTTTATTCCACACACACACACACACACACACCAAAAACCGGAGGGTGTTCATTGTGTTTAGGTTTATGTATGTATAGACCTATAATCAGTATGCGTATATTTATGGATTATTTATGGAGGTGTCAGTTTTGTGGATGTCTTGGTAGCACTCTTAGCTCCAATACTATCATATATATGTATAGTAGCACCATATACAATCACAATACAGTACATGTATATAACATCATACAGTGTTAACCCAGTATCTCTGTTATACACGAGACATCATAACAAAGGTTTTAACACTATAAGAGTGGTCATGACCAAGTACTCTGATCATTATCTTCTTATAGTAGCTGTAGTGGGCTGATAGTAGCTGTTAGTATTCCACATCCACTGCTTGTTGTTGTGAGTGGTTATCGAGAGTGGTTGTCAGTAACTGTTTTACGTATTTTCCATTCGCAATGGCCGATAACCGTCGATATTAGAACATTTTAGTAACTATAATCCACTATAGTTAGCTGTTCGAAACTACCAGTTACTATTTAGTGATGCCAACAATTGCCAATCGTTAATGGTGACTATTAGTGGTTGTTGGTATTTGTCAGTTGCGGTTCGTAGTTAATAGTGGCTGCCGTTTTTTTAATTTAGTTGTTACTACGAAGTGAGCACCTAGTCCATGTCAGCGAGATAATATATATATATATATATATATATATATATATCGAGAGAGAGAAAGAGATAGAAAACAGCTATCAGTAGGATGACCACCTCTATCCCACCATACAAACACACACACACACACACACTTCTGAAGTCAACACCCAATTTTTCTACCATTTTTCCATCCTCCCCTCGGAATAGACATTAATGGGGGAAGAAGCCCATCCCCAGATTAACCTTTGGCCCGCACTTTTAGGCCCCATAATTTCCGGGGAACATTTTTCCAATATTCAGCTAACTTCGTATACGGACCCTAGGGTGCGTCCATAGCTTCCGGTGTGAAACTAAACGTGGGCGATAATATGGAACGGTTGGTTGTCCAGCTTAATCTGGCCGCCTTATTTTGGCAATTCGAATCCACATCGTTTATATCACAGAAGCGTATCCATTATAGATGGACCGAAACGCCTACTGTTAGCACTTTGTGATGAGATGGGCATAATTCCAGCATCCCATGTTACATCTGAGTAATTATTTCACAACTGTATATTTGATGTGTGATAGAGTGTAAATTATATTTTTCTATAAGTATATATATATATATATATATATATATATATATATAGTCATATATATATATATATATATATATATATATATATTTATATATATATATTATATAATATATATATATATATATATATATATATATAGTTATATATATATAGTTATATATATATAGTTATATATATATATTTATTATATATATATATTTATATATATAGTTATATATATATATATATATATATATCAAGAAAGAGAGAGAGAGAGGGGGAGAGCAAGCGAGCGAGGGGGGTTCTTTTAGTAAGGGCTTTCACAATAATCTGCATTAATAATAATAATATCATTATTAGTAGTAATATTACTATTATTATTACTATTATTAAACCAAACGATTACTACGTGGTTTCACGCAACAGCATCGTCACAGAAAGATAATTAACCATCGCCCCCTTTCGACTGATCCCTTATTAACTGTATACCATCGTATACCGGGCTGATTCTAAACCTGAAAGCCACATAATGAGGATTCGTTTTAGATGGCTAATAACTGGAACAAAATGAAAATTGTTTTCTTTATTCATGTGGAATTTTTTTCTTGTTTTTTTTTCTGGAACAGGTCATATATCCGTAGACTACTTCTCTGCAGCTTAGCATTTTTTTAAATAAAGCAAAAGGATACACAAATATGTGTTCACGATAGTTCACGGTCACAGGCTGTCGAGTTAGCAAGATTTGCGAGGTTACTGTAAGTGCTATTATGGACTATGAATTTATTTTCCATATATTTAGGCCTATCTTTCTATTTAGCCTACTGCCTTCCCAGTAGATAATCAGAGTTTGGCTGCTGGGATGATAACACGTAAAACTAGTTTTGAGGAGACAAATCTAAGGTCTTTCTCAGTCGCGACTCGAACGCCGCCATTCCTGAAGACTTCCCAACTCGCCCGTCACATCGGATTGGTTACATCAACATGACATCATTCTCGCGTCATCTTCTTCATACGGGTACCATGATCTAGGGAATTTATTGACATTATCAAATGGAAGCCTTTACTGATTGTCTGCCCCCCCCCCCCCTCCGCCTGTTCAGAATAGGCCTATCGTCGAAGTATTCTCAGCTCCAGGCCCCTTGAAAACGGACTCCCTTGGTTTCATCGTTTTAGTTTTGTTGACCGATTCGTGACGTTAAGATGTTAGCGACAAATCTCGTGCTGATGGCGGGTATACGGTAAAATGCGGGAGAGATTACCAGTTGTAAATGTTTGACATGGCGCTGGGATCGTGCTGGGATCTGTTTGTTTGGATGTTCTTGAGTAATTGTTATTGATGGATGCGTGTGTGTGTGTGTGTGTGTGTGTGTGTGTTTGTGTGTGTGTGTGAGTGTGTGTGTGTGCGTGCGTACGTGCATGCGTGCGTGCGTGCGTGCGTGCGTGCGTGTGCGTGTGTTTTAGCTGTGTATAATAAAGCACAGGCACAGAGAATCTCGAACCGTGAAATCAAACTCTGGACGTTTCTTCAGGGGACTGAATCCAGAGTGGCGACTTTTCTTGCTGAGACATCAACATTTAAATGTCCTGTAAAACCTATACCTACATAAATCATACATGAATGAATCTAAACACAAGTAAATCTAAACAGGGTAAAATCCTATTCTCGATCGTAATCATGCTGGTGATGGGGTTGTGGTGTTCGGTAGTGATTATAAAAGGCTACACCACTAAGAGGCTACTTGCGCTGGCTACAAGAGGCTAATCGGTACGGATAAAATATAGTCCATATCACAGAGACGAGAAGCTAAGTTGGATGGCTAAAAGAAGCTATTTGCTTGGCTACAAGACGCTATCTGAAATGGCTAACCGATAGACTACTACTTCGGATGGCTGGAATGGCCTAATTAGCGCAGATATAATAAGCTAATTTATCTGGCTAAAAGAAGCTATTTGGAGGTTTTACAAAAGGCGACAAAAGGATGCGGGGACTCTTTAGGGTGGTTACGGGGGGGGGGGGTTAGCCTAATAACTCTGTTAGGGTGTTGACCAATAGATTACTGAAGATTGTTACCAGAGGGTTGGAGGGGGAGATGTACTCAACATATAGAGTTATCCAAAGCCGGAAGGGGGGGGTCCAACCTCGGTAGACCAACATTCGACTTGCTAAGATTGCCCCCGGATGTCAAAGGATGATGACAGATGTCAGATGTCATCAGGATGATCAGCGAACAGACAACGAGGGTCTGACGTGATGACACGATAGCTGACGACCGCCGCCCCGCCGCCTCAATTGACCGTCTGACAAGGCAGAGATAGGCGAGGACTTGCCTCGAAGATTCACACGCGGGCAGACGGGGAGGTGACCCGGGGCTGGCCCAAACCTCATCATATGTCTCGACGATTTACGACTGAGGGGGCCCACGGGGCCGGACCACCGCTCGGCTCACGATGACGATAATGGCCGGGGAAGGGCTCAGTGCGAGACGGCTTCTAACGACCTTCAACCGACCTTCACGTGTCCACGCAAGAGACCGGAAGCGGAAGTGAAGACGTGCTTCTTCAGCTTTCGTCGGCCCTTCTCGGGTGTGTGCGGGCCGGAGACGAGGTGACCTTCAACCCGGTGATCTCGGCTAATTGACTTCAACCCCCACCCCCAGTCATCCTCTATCTCGCTCACTCGGTGGAATTAATCACGGATCCAGGAGACAGGTAA
>JAODUP010001124.1:30000-62500 GCA_025642065.1 Paralvinella palmiformis | reverse complement strand
TCGCCACTGACCTTAAACTACCCTTCCCAAATAACATGTGGACACATCTTATCCCATGTTTTATGCCTTTGCCTCTGGTCAAATTAGACTTCATTGCCTGGCCTATATACGGGAGTGTCATTATATATATATATATATATATATATATATATATATATATCACTACCAAGTAATATATGCTATGTATATATATATATACAAATTGATGGGAAATAATAGGTCTTATTTAGAAATGTCATCAATGCTTCATGAATTACCCCCCGATGAATCGTTCAGATGTCTTAGTATGATTTTTCTCTTAGCCCACTGTGAAACACGCTCCTTGCATAGTCATTGTTCTTTGCGACCCATAATTGCCAATATATGTGAGTGTGAAGCTTTCTTGTTTTTGGGAGTTTACAAATGTTACAATATATGTCAATCACACACATGTACACGCACACACGCACACCTAATATGGGTACGTTCACTCAAAGGTAAACCCGGAAACATCTTTTTACTGACAAAAGTACAATAAACAAAAACTACTAATTAATTCTCGACAACTTGTGTACCCAAAATATAACAGCTCTCATTACGCAACACAGATGAGCTCACTATAGACAACACAAAACACGCCTCAATACCCACCATATGAACAAGTCCCAATACCAAACTGACAAGCAACTCTCAATACCCAAATCACAAACTGCTCTCAATACCTAACACAAAAAGCTCGCAATACGCAACAAACAACACCTCTCAGTACCCAACACATGAACAATTCTTTATACCCAACTGACAAACAACTGTCCACACCCAACCCACAAACAGCTCTCAATGCACAACACACAAAAACAGCTCTCAATACCCAACACAACCCCATAACTCGCAATACCACGCACACAAACAGCACTCAATACCCAAGATGCTAATGGAATATTTCAATTTCGTTAATTCAGTTTTGATAGTTTCCCTTTAAAGAAAAGGGGAAAAAACAGGCGTCATTCGTCACCCGATAATATTGAATAATGCCTCTGTCTCTCCCGTATTCGCTTTCCCTCCCGCCCTTCCCCACTCTACTCCTAACTTCACGCACACACCCTCTCCCTCTCTCTCTCATACCACCACCCCCTCCCCACATCGCTCTTCCCTCCACCATACACTCAACGCCGTTCCTCATTTTCCGACAAACGCCCTTCAAACGTCATTGAAATCCAATCATTTCGTCCAGAAGCTCCGTCCAATCGGCGGCCAAAATGATTGGCTTAAACCAATCCTGACGTCGCTCCTTTGACACGCTGGAGACTGTTAAATCTGGATCTGTTAAACTCGAACAGCACAACGATTGTGTGCTCCGACTTGCTTGCCCTTGATGACCTTTGTGGCTCTTCTTTGTCACATTAATGGTCGACCAAGAATCATACAATAAACGGCTTCTGTAATTCACCGTTCCAGATTCGCGGGGATCTTATTTTCGCGTATCGGCAACATGTGCTATTATCCGAATGCTTAACCGCTTTGTTTTGCCTCGGTAGCCAATGACGCGGGACGTATGGCAACGTAATGGAGCAACATCGCACAGACACAGGCACCAGGGGGATTCGAACTTTGAAATGGCGGTTGGCAGCACAATGTTATTTTCACCGTGCCATTAACACTGTTATGGTAACGATGATCTATTAAACCGCGTCATAGTCCCAATAAATCGACAAACCCCTCATTAACATATATCACACACACACACACACACATATATATATATATATATATATATTCCAGTTCACCAAATTACGCTGAATTTAGAACATTATCATTTCTCAAACGGTTCAGTTGAAAACTTTTCCACTATTTATGTTTTGTTTGATTTATTATTAACTTCAAAGACTTCACGTATTCAAATCAAGACCGGAGATAAGTTCATTGGCATCAATCGCCTTAATCCGAGAATATCATCAAGCCCCCGGCCCCGCTTCCACTGCCGACGGGTATTCTATTTCAGGATACCCCGACTGAAGACACCCATTGGATACTAACTCACCGCCATCCAGCCACGTACCCATTTACGGTTAGGTACGGGCAGTGAGCCTTGTAAACTTTTAACAGCCAGTTGCTATATTCAAACCCAGATATCCACAGATTTTAGATCGGCACTCTTCCACTGTGCCAACTGGAATGGCCGACGCTAGCCACATATTGGTGCGTTTTTGTTTCAGTCGCTTTATTAAATTTTCCCCCGTCCCCACGGGGATTGTGTTAATAGCTCGAATGGGGCGGAGAAAATTAAAATTTCTCATCAGGCGATTAATTCCGCGTTAAGATCCCGAGACACTTGGGCTGGCTATCAATAATTAATGGTGAATACAAGTAGCTCCTCGGGCTAATGCAGCCGCGGCTATAGGGCGGCTAACCCCGGGAACAGTCATTACTCGATTAAGTAACGCAAAATAATCCATTATCAGGCCAACTTCATCAACCGGGTTGATGACAGCAATTAGTGACAGGAAGATGAGTCACCAGGAAGGAGGATGTTGTTTCAGTACGTTCGTATGTCGATTTAATCAACCCTGGTGGTGGAGGTGAGCCGAGGGTGTCACGGTATCGTTATAACATAATGAACATGTGGAGATGGCAACAAAACAGATGACGATGATGATGATGATGACTTAGGTGGGATGATTTAAATAATGATAGTAATGATGGTGGTGATGATAGTGATGATCAATGATATTTAATACATGAGCTTGGGCATTTACCAGATTCAAACTTGAAACCCTTACTTTTCTGTCTGTCACCCGATCTGTTATATGTATATGGAAAAACCCGAGTGGTGAACTTTTATACGTAGAAAGTAGAATAGTTGAACTAAACCGGTCTTAATAGCACTCGTCGATTCACATGTCGTCCTTGACCTGACAACATGATACGTGAATATGTTGTTACAACTGACAAAGGCTGAAATTTTCCTTTGTCTTTCTCAGCTTGGGGAAACCCCCTCTCATCCACCGTCACCATCTATATCACGGAGACTACGTCACAGGGCGGTATGACAACACAAAGTGATGGACGACTATGTCGTTCGTTGGTAGCCAAGGGGATTAATGGTATACGAAGGTGGCGTGCAAGGGGAGAGATTTCCACCGGTTTATTCGAATGCCCCATAATTCAAGGCTAACTGACTAGTCCTCGACGACGAGGCTAGGGCTCTAAAAATAACATCAAAGGAATTTATCGGACACAGATATATGATGATCGTTGAGTTCATCAAGGATGGGATGGAAAAAATGCGACACGTAATGACAAACTTTGATGAGTTTGAATGGCTTTAATCGATCCAGATATAACAAAATCAACTACTTCTTCCTACAGATAAACGCAAATTCACAGATTACACGGCCAGAGTTGAGGTTATTCGTCACTTAGTAAGCCTCGGGATGTTCGGAAGATGCGACAGGTAAATTCGCCCCACCGTGAATTCGCACCTGGTTAATTCGCCCCGCTAGCGGTGAATTTATGCGGTGTCTATAAACGAACTTGCAGCCCTCAATTTTTTTTTCAGGTATATCTGAATAATTTATTAACATGATTTATTCTAATTAACAAGATCAGGTGATATTGTGATGTTTGGTTGCTTACGTATTACGTTGGGAGGATACCTCCCACCCCCTCAGGGATTAGATTGTACAATCGTACCAAGCATCTCAGCTGTTCGTGTTAATTATAATAAAATATACCAATGGGGGGGGGGCAGTAAACCAGCCATTTGACCAGCCAGTACAGCAGCGAGCTGACCAGCTAGTACACCAGCTCGTATACCAACCAGTAAACCAGTCAGTACACCAGCTAGCTGATCAGCCAAAGTAGCATATAACATTTTCACTTACAATTATAACCAGTTAACCCTATATAACAATCAATAGATTAGTTATCATATGTTATAGAGCAACTTCGTGGAGCTAGATCGTGATGAGTGACCACCTGTCTGAAATATCATTAAGAAGTGCTCTATGGCCTTAATTAGCGCACTCTAGTTATAATAGCTGCCTTATGAGACCTCCTCTGGTTAATGCACCCCTTGATGTAGCTCCGACGATGGTCTTGCGCGAATTATCTTATACGTATGACAACAGAAATACAAATACACACACAAAAACACGCACACACCCAAACACACACACACAATACAGATACAGGGGCCCATAATCATTTTAGTGTAAACATAGACAAACCTAGACACAACCACCCATACATATAAACGCTCGCACACACTCACAAATCAGTTACAATTTATCCGATGCACCTCACAATATCATTTTATCAATTATCTAACAACATGAAGCGATCGATCTTTCTGTAACAAACCGACCTTCGTTTGTTTCCTCGGCGTCGTAAACTCTGCCCACAACGAACTTAGCCATCACTAATATACTTATAAGTACAGCTCTCTGAAAGTGCGCCGACGGCATTAATTTGTCCAGAGAGGCCATTATCAACAACGTGACAAGTCATGGCCTCCTAGCGGCCGGGTATTGATGCTGCTCTAAGCTGTTGTAATCCATTTCCTGAGCGGAGTATCCTCGCTTGTTCTCGCGCGGCGAAGCGGATCCGGTTCAAGGACTATCCGCCAGCCAGCCAGCCTCGGGAACCCCGGGTTCTCCTTCACCGGCACCGGGTTGCTGCGCCGAGTGAGCCGACGAGATCTCGAACGCGTCGAAAGAACGTGCAGCCACCGCTTGATGGATCAGCGCCGATTTTGTGCGCAGCAAACAATAGATTTCTGGGACAGGTGATAGTCGTGGTGGCGGTGGTTATGAAGGCGGTGGTTATCCTCGGTGGATTTGTATAATTCCGAGATGTTGGATGCACGACGCCGCTCGCCCGATGACCGTGGGCGAAAAAGGCGGCACAGGGGCGGGGCAGGTGGGCCGCGTTCTCTAATTGGTCGCCATTAGCTAGTGGCCCCTTCTGGCGATCACATCAGGCGCGTACGAGGGCGAAATCCGTGCCAAAATCGAGACCAACGCCGGCTCAACGAGTCCACAGAAGACCGTCGGATGAAAGGCCCGGCTCCGTCTCCAAACAGAACAACGGGTCAATAAACATTGGGAAGAGCCACGTTATATCGCGATCTTTGTCCTTCATCTTGATGGCACACGCCAGTGACGAATTCCGCCTTTAGCTGCAACGCATAAACAATTGAAGCACGCTATATGGGAGCCACTCTTCAGAGGATAAACGACGCGACGTGCGCCCCATCGCTGTACCGAGCCGCCGAGTGGGATCCGCCCCCTCAACTCGCATCACCTGAACTCTGGCATTTTCGAGATGGCCCGATGCCGGTGCGCGGCTCATCAACAGAAACGGCGAACGCGGATTACGGGTGGTACGAACGGATAAACCCGGACTCTGGGAGTGCTGGTTGCGCTGCTTTATGGACAGGGGGAAGAAATGGAAAATTGTCCAACGTTCGAATAACAAAGCGAGAGCCATCAACGTCTCGCACTTCCCTTGGCATGTTCTAATGCTTTTAAGACGACGCTCTCTTCTGACTAACCAGTGAGCGTGCCGGCTGTTCTTTGTTTTATTTATATTCGCTCGAATGTTGCCAACGAGCTTCCGTAATGGACTACAGCTTTGATTTATTTCGGTGGACTCCTGTTACCAGCATTATGGCTAATATTGTCGCCCTTAGCACTCATATATATATATATATATATATATATATATATATATATGTGTGTGTGTGTGTGTGTGTGTGTGTGTGTGTGTGTTTTGGGTTTTGTTTGGCACCCCGGCAAGATAATTGAACCGTTTTAATTCAAACTCTGGACGTTTCTTCAGGGGACTTAATCCAGAGTGGCGACTTTTCTTGCTGAGACATGTGTAATATCTCACCAGTCCCTAAGCCGCCAAGCAAAATCAAAATGCGAATCACCTACAGCCGTGGAGTTTGGGAGTAGAACACCCAAGTCAAATCACGGCAGTAGTTTTTAGATTAATTATCTAAGCAGCCCTATTTATAGCTATTTTTCAATTGCTGTATCTTTTTTCAAAGCAATACTATATAAACTATATAACCCAATTGTCACTATCTTCAAAGTTCAGTTTTTACAACGGGCAGGCGTCATGAACCGACTACTATTAAAACTGTTTAGCTTAATTGCTATTAAGAGACCGACATCTGTGCTGAAGCAGGCCGTAATAGCCCGTCATAGCTTCCCTAATGTTTGAACTATGTTATCATTTTCAAACCTGACCTAACGTCTGCTGTTCTAACTATTGTAGTTCTTAAATGTTATGTTATTTATGCGTGCGTGCGTGTGTGCGTGTGTGTGTGTGTGTGTGCGCGGGCATGCGCGTGTGTGTATGTTAAAAATAAAGTTGCCTTGTTGGGATGGAAAGAGAGGGCTGACGTTAGCCAATATCTGACAAACAAAGAGGACCGTGTTAGAATTTTTTAATTAATCATTCTCAACGTAATTAGATCAGAAAAACATTAATATTACAGATCTGTTTAAGTAAAAATTGTTGTCGTGTGTCCGTCCTTAGCCCTTGTTAAAAAATTTACTTTCAATATGAAAACTGATTGAGGGATTTATTCTAACAAGGTGTGATTCTCATATTAATTGCGATGATGATGATGCTGATGGTGATGACGGTGAGAGTGGTAGAGATGGTGATGAAAAGTTGTGATTAAGACGAATATTTTATCCGCGCACCCGTTTGTATTCGTCCAGTTATTACGACTGACCTTTGAATAAACGGCATGGTATCAATTACAACAGAACTTCTCTCAGCTGGTCAATCTTTATCGTCCGGTCACCCGTCTATTCCGGTCACCTAGAGTCATTACAACCAACAAGTCTCCACTCGACAGACAATCTGCTGTCCGTCTTGAAGTAGACTATAATATATTGTCGGTATAACAAACCGTCCTCTGTCACTCAACAGAAGACTTGATATATTATCAGTTAGCCATTGGCGGGATGGCCGACAGCTACGGTATCCTCTACCAAGATGGCAGACACCGTTTGTTGTCAGTTTTAGGCAACAAGAGTTGACACAACATCGAAGGATCATAACAAATTGTGATGTACCGTCTACTACCAAGCCAGATGGAAATGAGGAATTCGCCGTACAAGTGTGGGCGACACATGGCTGATTGCCGTTCAAGATGGGACGCACCGTGTACTGGCCGAGGGGAGGTTGGAAGCCAATCTACTCTAAAACAAGATGAAACGCATAATCTACAGCCGCCATGATGGGATACCTAATCTACAACCCAAACAGGGAAAGAAATGACGCACAATATTCTGTTATACAAGATATAGCACATTGTGTATTATTCGCTGATACACGTTCACATGGACACATACCCTTGACTGCTCTCAAGCGAGGCATAACACATTCACTGCTGCCTAAGAGCACATGACAGGTTCACTGTTGCCTGACAAGATATGATATATTCACTGTTGTCTAACAGGATATGACACATTCACTGGTGTCTAACAGGATATGACACATACACTGCTGTCTAATAGGACATGGCAATTCACAATTGTCTAATAAGACAGTTCACATTCACTTCTGTCATACATGAGATGCCACCTTCACTGTCGTCTAACGGTGGATGCCACCTTCGCTTCTTTCTAAAAGAATATGAAACATTCACTTGTGTCTAACGCGAAATGACATTTTGTTTCGGAATAACAAGACATGACACCTTCACTGTCACTGAACAGGATATGATAGCTTCACTGGTGTATATCAGAACATTACATACTTAATGTTGTATAATAATACATGATATGATAGATTCGCTGCTATCTAACGGGACAGGACACCTTTACTGCTGCCTAAAGAGATATGGGACCTTCAGTGCTTTCTAGCGGGATATGACACCGTCACTGATTTCTAACGGGGTGTGACACCTTCACTTATTTCCAACAAGACATGGTACTTACATCGATGCACGACAAGACGCAACATGTTTTTGTAAAGAATAAAAATAAATATGACATGTTAACTGATTGCCACAAGAACATGAAACGACCATTGTGACCGAATAGACCACCAATAGACACCGCCCCCACTCACATAACATCAAGCGTTTACATCTGCCCAACAAGGCGCGACACATAATCCATTTCTCAACAAGTTGTCGACCCAAGCATCCCCGTTAATAGTACCTACCCAGTCATGGCATTCAGTATCCCAAAACAATCCCCGATAACTCTTCCTGACTGCTATCATTAACAGTACCCGGCCATCAAACGGAATTATTTAGCCAGCTTCGCTCTGTCTAATGTCAAATATTGTCAACAGAATCAAAGGGAATAATTTACACGTAGTCGAACGTCTGTGGTAGTCCATCAAGACGGCACTTACTACTAATGGCGTGCACATATGAATAGAAAGTATCAAATAATAGCATTTAGTAATATGTCAGAGATAGTATTTTATAGCACTTCGTGCAACATTAGATAACCTTGGATATATGAGTACACCAACCGAATATATATATATATAAGGCAGGTACGTTGATGGAGAGACGCATACGTAAAAATATGAAATAGCTGAGTGCCCTAGAATCGACCTGGATTGTGCTGATATAAATCCACAGCACACGCATAGCGTTGTGATTCGTATTTTTTAGCGCAAAAAGCTACTATTTTAACGATACCATCGTATAGCCGCTCAGGTCAGATTCCGACTCACCTGAAGTAGACCCACGTTTGGTTTGTTCTTCTTCACGTGTGAATACACAACACCAAAAAGGTGAATCACCGGTGTGCGAATCACTAGTGTACGAATCATAGGCGTGAGAATCACCAGTGTACGAATCACCAGTGTACGAATCATCAGTGTGCGAAACACCAGTGTGCGAATCATTAGTGCGGGAAACACCTGTGTGTGAATCACCAGTGTGCGAGCCTAGGCGATCCAAATGTCAGCTCATCGGTCACAGTGATGGATGAAATCCCACATCTGGGTGCGAAATTATCAACTGGATATTATTTTATTATTAATATGATTATTATTATTATTAATGGTAATAATAATATTTTATAATATAATGCACAAGGCCCTTATAACGATTGCCGATCGTTCTCTCTCGAAGGATCTCTTTCGATCAACAATACCGACCGCCATCTTTGATTCAAACCGACGCTCCACCTGTCGGCCATTGTTCAACAACTTAGTCCATTCGATATAGCCCATACACTCATTATGTTTAACATTCAACGACCAGGTGCTCTATCGACGCAGACATCTTTTCAATTCGCAGTAACGGCCTATTCACCGCACATTGAGCGATGTAAGATAGTTTGCGACGAAAGTTAAAAAAAATGCCTTCCTGTGAAGCGATATTGTGATTGTTAGCGTTATTTGCCGACGACCACTTCGAACTAAACTGTATCATCCAAACATCCTCCTCAAAATACGTGTGCCATCTAATAGTGACAGTAATACTACTACTACCACTGCTATTACTACTACTACTGATTATTATTATTATTATTGTTATTATTATTATTATTATTGTTATTATTATTATTTTTAATACATTTATTACTCGAGCGCAGTATCTGTTAACACTCTCCCAGTGGCTTTCCTGTATGCAGACTTCTATTACAACCTCTACGAGGAGGGGGTCGAATTCCACCCCATCCCCCCCCTCGGGGGCACTGATTTACTCATTATAATTCTGATATCGACCGCGTGCCAAAAACGTCCTCGGGATAATCACTATTTTCTGCTGGGATATGGTTACCTGGCATACATTACTGCTGCAGTAATGCAGTAATATAAGCAGGGCTGATGTGGCATCAGCAACGTGGCATAGCTCCTAGCCGTAGCAACTGCCTGCAGCTGCTAGTCTCGGCTGTCATGGCAGACATGACAGCTGTAATTTGTATAACCCATCGTAGAACGGGAGGGGGGCGTGTGGTGACCTTGAACATCTAATCGGACCAAAGGAGATACTATCATGATTGGCGCGGAGCAGACAGGTGGACAGATAGGCAGATAGACAGACAGTCAGTCAGACAGACAGACAGACAGACAGATTAGGATATAGACAAAAGACGGACGACAGTAGACATATTGAGTGATAGATAGACAGACACACAGACAGGTAGATAGATTAGGTATATTGTTTTACTAGTTAACAGACTAAATGACTGAATAATTGACTGGCGAACTACCTGACTGACTGACTAACTAACCGATCAACCGACCGACTCACTCACTCACTCACTCACACACAAGCACACACACAAGCACACACGCATACACACAATATGCAATTAAGAACGGTACAAAGGAAATGAGAGACAAAAAATGGCTAACAATGTTCGCATTAACGCAGCCATTAGTGGAGCATGTTGATGGCTGGGATATTCCGTCATCAATCGATAGACCGAGCCACCATCGTCCGTATCTGGCGCCATCTTGCGGGGGGCTCTGTGAGATTCCCAGGGGGCGCCATCGATTTAGCCATTGTTTATTTCGCCGAGGGCGCCACTGTTCTAAAGGATGGGTTGATTTAATGCGATCAAGCTGGTCTATTAATGAGAGAACCCATGCACGATACGATTAAGCCCGTAGAGCAGTCTACAACCTTCGATATCGACCTATCAGTGGGTGGGATATAGAAGACAGTGGTTTGGGATAGGCTGTATGTCGCGATTACAGTAGCAGCTGTCTCTTTAAGGGAACATAATATACATAATATCTTAATGTCCAATGTCCAGGGTTTCTTCAGCGATAAGCCTTCACTGGAATACTGTTTGATGACGGACACAGTCCACTTGTTACCTACACCACTACCAGAACACAGCAAACCAGAAGCTTCCACAAAACTGTTACTTAATACAACCGCATACACATTCGTGTTAGTGTATTAGTGCTTTATTATTATTATTGTCAATATTATTATTATTATTATTATTATTAGCATTAATAGTAGTATAAGTGGTAATATAAGTAATGGTGGTGATGGTGGTGGTAGTAGTAGTAGCAATGGTAGTAGTAGTAGTAGTAGTAGTAGTTGTTGTTGTTGTTGTTCTTGTAGTACAATCAGTAATGCCGGTAGTAGCGTAATACTAACTACTAGTCGTAGAGTTTTAGACCATCGTTGTCATTATCATCATCATCATCTTCTTCATCATCATCATCACCACCATCATCACAACTATCATTCACCAACACCATCATTACCACTTCCGCTACGTCCACTACCACTACCATCAGCAGCATCATCAGCATCACAACCATCATCATTACCACCACCATCATCGCCATCTTCTTCATCATCATCCCCAGCATAACAACATTGGGCTTAATTCTAGGCATTAAAAACCGTATTAACTAAATATGACAAACCAATCTTCGGTTTAAAGACTCTTAATAAGACATTATTTGTAATAGTTTGTACCCCAATTACAGCAGTGTCCATACAGAACCCCATTAATTCAATGAGCCAATGATATCAGGTTGACAGACCCACGTGACAGGATGTATATGGGCCAATCAGGTCAGGTCGTTTAAACCACGTGATATCGGTAAATGTCGAAGGTTGGAGAGGGGAGGAACGGAAAAGTGGCTCTGTTTGTTGTCTGGCTATAATTAAATAGCATTAACACAGGCAGGATATCCACCTGTAATATTTAATTAATGCTTCTTCGATACACCTGTCACAGGTAATTTATACTTATTGTTCTCTCTCTCTCTCTCTCTCTCTCTCTCTCTATTTATCTATCTATCTATATATATATATATATATATATATATATATATATCAATAATTGTGTGTATGTGTTTTGGCAGTGTGGAATAAAGCACTGGCACAGTGAATCTCTAATCCTGATTTCTAACTCAGGATGATTCATCGGGGACTGACTTCAGAGAAGCAACTTTGTATACTGATACCAGAGTTGCTAATCCATCCGTGCACCTGTCAGTAGTTATAAAATAATCTGTCAGTAGCACAGTCATACTATATCTAGACAAAGCTTTGTCTTTCTTTTTGTTTTTAATCCAACAGTTGTATCTATCAAATGGAGAATAAAACCCTCTCACTTTCTATCACTTAAACATTATAAAAAAAAATTACATTCAACTTTCACAGTTTTAGTCTCTGTTCAGTCTTCCCTTTACTCCCCGTTCCATTCATTTTAAATCCTTCTTCAAGGCAGGAAGACGGAATCTAAGAAAAGGACATCACATCCTTGTAGAATGCTGTAATGACCTCTTTGCAACTCTAGCAGCAATGTGACTTCTGCCCTTAGACGTCTGGCCTTTTTATTGGTGTTGTAGGAAGACCTTAAGTTAGTGTCCATTCGTGAGCCATTGTTGACGGGGCCAGTCTTCGGGAACATCACAAGCAACTTCCTATGCAAAGTCTCCTGACTCTTCTTCACCTCCAAAATAACATAATAGTGAGATACCCGGTACTGATAGCGAAATAATATTCTAAAGTTAAGAATATCGAAATATTCCATGATAAAGGACAGAAACGATGCGTATAGCTTAGTTATCTGTCTCTGCGTGAACCGCTTCACGCGTGTGTCTTGATGGCGCCAGTTTCTTCTGGTTTGCTGCTTCCCAACTCTTGCTTTTGGCTTTCTTTTCCATCTTCTTACGCTCCGCTTCAAATAATAGCTGGAGCGGTTGCCACTGTTGCATAAGGTGTTGTTGGGTTTGGCCGAGTAAAAGTTATCTTTTAAAAAATATTAAAATAAAAAGATCTGTGAATATCACAAGTGGTTGGATATTTAGAACAACGCATAGGCAACTTTTCGAAATAGATCTGATTCAATAATATTGTAAACAACGGGATGTGCCGTTCATACAAGTCCACGTTAGAACAGGCGATGTATTTGAATGAGGTAAAGCGAAGGAGATACTGGGCAGTTCTTACTCGTCTTCGAACACGAAACAATCATCTGTACGTCAACAGGTTAAAATGTCAAGTCCCTTGAAATAACAGACTGGGTAAATAGTGTACAAATTTAAACATGCACGATCTAGAAGATGAATACTTCTTCATAATCGAATGTCCATTATACAGGGAACTTTATTTATCAGACTTAGTAAATGTTGTAAATAATATCAAATTGTAAACAATCGATCGCAAATACATTGTCTGTCTCTCTCTCTCTCTCTCTCTCTATATATATATATATATATATATATATATATATATATTTAAAACCGTGAAGTTAAATTGCGCAAGAACGTATCATGCAGCATAATTATACATTTGTAGTTTTGCTACATGCACCAATATTGAAGAAATCTTTGCTGTTGGACCTGTAGCCATCTATGTAAATAACAGCACTATTATTATTATTATTATCATTATTATTAACTATCTATCTATCACTATCAATCTATCTTCATATCAGAGCTGCACTTCATTGGTAATCTCACTGACTGTTGCGGTGCTACATCCATCAGATTGGCTGGTGATAGTTTCTTTTGGCATCTTCACTTCCGGTTTCCGAGATGTCCCGGTCCCACCGGACTCTAGACGATCCCGAAATATGTCAATCATCACCCTCGTTGCTCCCATATTAAGACTCCCCCGATATTCCCTAATACAACCCATACGTCTGTATGGATCGTTTAAACTGCGACCACATCAACAACTCGCTGGTCTGAACAGCCCCCCAGTGACCTGTCAGGGCTGTATGTCAGGCTGATCGAATTAGTCAGAATGTGGCGATTGTGCCTAGACAGGAACCCGGATTGGATGTGGGTTCTGATCAGCTCCGCCTGAACCGAGGTATCGGGGCGAGTGGGTTCCGCTGTGGTGCTTATTGGGGCGGATCCAAATGTGATTTTTTCCCGTACGGTGTACTACTACTGTACCTGTGTCCTTATCGCAGATGATGTGCATTAAGTGTGATTGATGCGGCGCTGACGAACACGACCGATGAATCAATGCAAGGTCCGGTCGCGTGGTCATTTGCCATACGTGACCACGCGATTGTTCTCGATAGCGAAATAGCGGTCAACCAGACAAAGAACAACCTGGCATAAATGTGTAGGGCGTGAAGACTTCCAGCTATCAGAAACGGCTTTGACATAGGAGATATAATATCTTAGGGCGGACATTCCGGTAGTACCACATCAAACAAGGATCGGTTAGGATTGGGGTGGGGGTGGGATCTGAGATGGCAGAAGTACACCAATAAAAACAGGAAGTTGTCACACTTATTGCGAGGTCACGTTCCCTTCTATAACTATTAACTGATCGGAAAGAGGAATTGATAACGACGGTCACGCGAATATGATGACATATTTCGTCATCACCACCATCCTCATTATCATCAACATCCTCATCGTCCACACCGTTATCTTTATTTTCATCGTTAGTATCAACATCGCTATATTCTTCGTGACAACAGTGAAATAATAATACTAAAACTGAAACTCACTGGGATGGGACATTATTAGTATTATTATTAATACTACTATTATGACTACTAGTAGTAGCAGTAGTAGTAGTAGTAGCAGCAGCAGCAACAACAGCATTGGTAATGTAGAGGTAACATCAGTACCAGTAGTAGCACAGTAATGAACATTTTGACTCAATATGTAGGGTAGTATTAATAATAATTGTTACACTAAATACGTTAACACTGTAGTTTAGATAGATATAACCAACTGTGTTTTACATAAGTAATATATTTCTATACAACAAGATCTTTTATCGGTTCGACTTAACACAATCAAAGAAAGTGTTTATACGAACTAACAGGGGCGCTTCCGTTTTCCAATCGGTAGCACGTTGAACCGCAGATCACTACCACCTAGGTTCGAATCTCGGCCTGGGCATATCTGAAGGACGTTTCATTTGTGACTTCGCTTCATTACGTTTAGATATCGCTCAGCCCATTTATGTCCTTATCATAATGCAAACAATGTACCTAAGTATATTGTTGATATCATAACGGGTTCCTAGTCGACGGCTTTACAAAGAGGGCGAGGTCATAACACGAAACATACCGTTATGATTATCCATATGGCATGGGGCAGTAGCACGGAATACGAATGTTCTTACTCATACATAGTTGTATGTGCGTGGGTGCGTATGTGTGAGCTTCCATGCATGCGTACTTGCGAGCATAGTTAAAACAAATTTAATCTCGTCAAAAAACACACGGGCTATTAATAGGACTCACAGGATGCCTAAGTAACTTCCCATTGTCTAGAGTAGCATCCCAACTGATGTCGGTGATGTTGTACAAAGTTCAAGAAGAAGCCATGTTATTGGCACTACGCTAAAATAGGCGCAGCTGGCCATGTTCCGCTGAGAGTGACTCGCAAATTACTATGAGTTAGTTTCAGCTAGCGAGGGAGTTGCCGGAAATCGGCGAGGTGGTTTTTGCTGACTCCTGGGAGTCATCCATTAGACTGGGCAACCCATTGCCAGACGACAGCTGGCAGCCGCAGAAAGGCTCTGTGCCAGCTGCGAGCTAATACCCGTCCGTAGAATGGTTCGTTGTAGCAAATTAGAGGCGATGTTGTAATACACGTAGGCGGGCGTACGCGTACACACACACACATATACACATGCAGAGAGAGATTATCAGAATCCTGGAGTAAACACGACGCGGAGATTCTTAGCCAATATACCCGGAGTGTCCTACTTCAGGATTATGATCCGTCTAGCTCTAGCAGACGACGAATACTTGACCAAACCCGTTGAGGAGTTCTGGCCGATAACAGATAAATGAGATTGTATGGAATACAAGGACAACCAAACCAACAGCCACAGTAACCGACCTTACTGCTTCGTTCTCGTGTCGTCGATTATATAAAGAGCTTAACATCTACAGTGTAAGACGTGATGGCTCAGTGGTTACAGTGATCGAAAATAAAATGGAAGAATTTTGGTTCGGACCCATCAACACGTCTTCTGGTATGTCACATATTTTGGCTGTTTTTTTCTTCGTCGTACGTCAGCATTTCGTCGGTTGACTATGAGATATAAACAGCCACGTGTTACCTACTCCATGGCAGAGTCCAAATCCAGGGAATGGGAGATGCAAATCCCCATTTCATATCGAATTTATCCCAAGAAGGGATATACTGTCTTATAGATCTATTAATTTTGGTTAGATATTTTGGTCAGGAATTAAAACATAGGATAGACTAACACGTTCTGAGATATTTGTCCCCACGGCCTAAAAGGTATCGCCGTTGGTCACAGACGTTGGGTATCTGGGTTCAAACCCAGGTTGGGCTATATGTTAACAATGTTTCATCTTTCACTTAGCCTCAATACATTTGGAGGTAGTTCGGTCCATTCAGTGGGCCGTGTGCAGGTAAAAGGCAAACAAATTGGCACGTTTACATTTAATAGATCTCCGATGAGAAAATAGGAAGGATCTTATCTAAATAAGCTCCTCGTGTGCGTGATTGTGTGTGTGTGTGTGTGTGCGCGCGTGTGTTAGTTGTGTGAGGTAACGTACTGGCACAGAGGATCTCAAATCATTAATTCATGTAATGAACGATTCATCAGAAAACAAATGGAACTTAGTATGCGACTCTTCATGCTGCGATACTTGTAATATTACACCAGTGAGTTGTTTGTTTATGTTTCAGTATGTACGTTTGTGTGTCCATGCGTTTGTGTGTGCATGTGTGCATGAGTGTGGGGTGTGTGTGTGCGTGTGCGCGCGCTCGCGCGTGTGTGTGCGTGCGCGCCTGTGTGTGTTTCAGAGAGAGAGAACTGCCTGATATATGGTACATTGTACAGAAAACCAATAGCTTAGCACCGGAAGTGAGGTTGCTGGAGCACAACAATCGTGTCTAACACGTGACTCTGGTGGGCACTCAACTGAAGCTCAATGACAAAGGTTAGGTGAAATCATTCTGAATACTGAATTCGGACGATAGATGGCGCAATGTGTCTACTACTTATTTAAAGGGTTATGGACAGACAGACAGACAGAGGGATAGACAGACACACGTGTAGTGAGTGATACATGCTAACATGCATAGATAAAGACAGAAAGAAAGATAGACAAAGGTGGCAGTCCAATCTAACTGCGTTGCGGCATCGAGAGGCCATTACGGGAGTCCATCTTACATAATGGCCGACCATCTAATGGGAAACCAGACACGAGGAGCCACTGGTACACCGGATATGGGCTGACTTACTAGAGACATAAACAACATTAGCGTCGACGTCACCTAGCGGCGATCTTGGACGAGACGGCGATCCAAATTAACTCGATGACCACTTCCGGTGTTGCAACCGAACCGGAAGTGACTGCAAACCTGGATATGATCATCGTCGAAGGAAAGGTGGTCAATAAGCGTCAGCTACTGGAGATGACTTCAAATAAAGCTAATCTGATCGGATAGAGAAATTGCATAATGTTGTTCCGGTTACCTGTCGTTGCCATGACAACAGACTGATAAAGTTAGCCTGGAAAGATGGCTTTAACTTAGTAGTCTTCATTATCTCTCTACGTCTATGTCATGTCACGTTCTCTCTCTCTCTCTCTCTCTCTGTGTGTAAGTGTGTATGTCCGTCCATCCGTCCGCCCGTACGCCCGCCTGTCTGTCTATCTGTCTGCCTGGCGCTCCCTGCATTTGTCCATCTCTCTCTCTCTCTCTATATATATATATATATATATATATATATATATATATAATATTTTTCTTTGATATATAGATGTAATCCTTAACTCTATTAGCCTTTGATGTAGCCCCTTGTTATCATAGTTATCTTGTTCTAGATGACACACGCCCACCTCTGCCACTGATCTCTGCCCAGACTCAGTCCAATTTTCTATCCGAGGTTAGCCCACGTCCTTCTCTAAACAGCTCAACATTGGACAGGACAAAAGACACGGCTAGACGTCTAACAGACTTTAACTGGTATATTAGCTATATTATGACAAAGTTATACCCACTCCGGTTTCTAATAAGCTAATATAACCTCTGTGTGGGATGGCCATCGGTACATCGGTGTGTGTGTATATATAGTATATATATATATATATATATATAGAGAGAGAGAGAGAGAGAGAGAGGAAAGAGTGTGTGTGTGTGTGTGTGTGTGTCATCCATCATAGCAACATGAACTTTGAGCTTCAACAAGCAAGGCCCATCATTAGTACACATTCACGCGCACATGTGCGCTCACACATACACATATATATATATATATATATATATATATATATATATACACACACACACACAGACACAGAGAGAGAGAGAGACTGTATTGATAATATATAATCTTATAATATGTCACATGATAATCCTCGTAGTGTATATTCTATATAACACCATACAGTTATGATATAATAATGTTGTAACAATGCTACAATATAATATAATCTTACAGTTATTACTCCGCGCCAAGTGGAAGTACACTATTATAACCTAGATATTGACCTCTGTAGTAGTATAATCAGTGATAATAGTAGTGAGCATAGTAGTAGCGGTAGGAGTGGTAGTAGCAGAAGTAGTAGTAGTAGTAGTAGTGGTAGCAGTAGTAGTAGTAGTAGCCGTTGTTGTTGCTAAAGATGTTGCTATTGTAGCAGCAGCAACAGCAGCGGTAATATCAGTAGTACGGCTGTTGCTAGAGCTGTACTACAGCTGTGTACAACTACAAACTCGTCTTAATAAGATAATTCTACCTGTCCCCTAATGAATCACCAATAACTGGGTAACATGATTTGTGATCTCTTATGCCTGAGCCTTTCCTCCCCCAGACACATGGATACGTGTGTATGCTCGCACAGTCACATATCACCAGGAAAGTATTCTATTCGGATAGGTATCATCATAACCCTACCAACCATATCCCGCCCCCCGCCTCACCGCAGCCCCACCCTATCGCCCACAACCCTATACTCAGTATATTATTCCCACAACATATTATCAGTTTACAGTTTTGGTGTCGGACTACGCGCTTTGTGTGGGTATTATGCCCTTAGAGAGGACAGCAATTAGATATCCCCGGACGTCAGCCAATTACAGGCTAAATGGAGTATGTTCTGATGTAATTCGGCCTCCAGACCGAAAGAAGAGCACCAGTTGCAGGCTAGCCACTCCGCGTCTGTCTGTCTGTCTGTTTGTGTGTGTGTGTATGTGTGTGTTATGACGTAATTGTGCATGGAATATTGCATTAGGCGAATGTAATAAGTGTGGCTTTGCTGTGTCATGGCTGCAGTTGTGCATGCACGCATACACGTACGTCCAATATATACATGTGTGTGTGTGTGTGTGTGTGTGTGTGTGTGTGTTGTTTGCGTAATTGTGCATGGAATATTGCATTAGGCGAATGTAATAAGTGTGGCTTTGCTGTGTCATGGCTGCAGTTGTCCATGCACGCAGACACATACGTCCAATATATACATATATGTGTGTATATATATGTGTGTGTATGTGTGTGTGTGTGTGTGTGTGTGTGTGCGTGTGTATGTGTGTGTAGAGAGAGAGGGGGGGTATTTAGCTAACTCTTAAACACACGCATCCATGACAACATAATTGCCAGACAGTCCAATACATCACTAAAGTTGTCTAACCCTGATTCTCCGGGATCAATCGTCCACAATAATCAGTGATCCAGTCACTAACTCCACACATTGGCTATATACACAGGCACCCCACACAGGTTCTATACACAGGTTGTGTACACAGACTGAACACGAAGGTTCCAGGCTGTCAGTCCCATAGAAGTGACATTTGTAACGCTGTTGGGAATTGATGTCAGTCGCCGGTTTATGAATTCGATAAGCATCGTAAAATAATACAAAGTGTCAAGTTATGATAATAAATATGGCCGCAGAGAGAGGGAGAGGGAGGAGAGAGAGGGAGAGAGGGGGGGGGGTGAGAAAGAGGCCGTGTCTGGGGCATCTTTCTGTTTGAATTAAAAACCTAAGGACTGGTCTATGGAGATCATGGTCTGGTCACTGATATACGGATACCGGTCATGGATAATATGTTTATATGTGACTTTCTCTCTCTTTTTCTGTGCGTGTGTGGGTGTATATGCGTGCATGCGTGCGTGCGTGTGTGTGTGCGTGTGTCTGTCTGTCTGTGTGCCTGTATCTCTGTATGTATGTCTCTCTCTCTCTCTCTCTCTCTCTCTCTTTACATCATTACCCCTCTATCTATCTATCTATCTATCCAACTATCTATCTATCCTCCCACTATCTCATCCATCCATCTATCTACCACCCAACCCTATCTATCTATCTATCTATCTATCTATCTATCTATATATGTATCTATCAATGTATCTATCTATTTGTCTATCTATCTATCTATCTATCTATCTATCTATCTATCAAACTTTTTGTTTCTTTACTAATTTAGGAACATAATTAGAGTCTTTAAACACAAACCATTCTAGCTGCAGTCGCTAATAGTTTCTCAACAAATAACCCGACACCCGGACATCCCCCCAACAACACCCCCCCCCCTCTCCCTCGGCGCAAATCCAGAATACTGTTACCTTCTTTTATAGACACCTCGCCCACTGTCCGAGTCCGTTTGGGTACGCGCGCGTGACTGCGCGTGGGAGGACTAAGCACACGATGCCATTAGGATCCATTATGGGCTGGTCTATATTTGGTTACCTCCTGCCGACAATAGCTCGACACCTGAGCTCTAATGGCTGCCTCAGACAAGAGGTGTCAATGACAACATGACACGACACATGTCAAACGGATAGATACGTAAAACTGACATGTGACATGGCACCAGCCCGGGGGCGGCTTTCTCGTCATATGCGGGTTGTCAGTAAAGTCTATATTGTAGAACCATCGTTAACCATCTCGTTGCGTATAGACAGGGTTTGGCCAAGATATTTTTTCTACTTGGCCCATATTCTCTCTTAAGAGGCTACCTCCAAAGTCATCTCATGTGGTCGTTAAGGGTGGCTAGGTACACTGAGCGATGTCTTACCATCCACAGCAAATACGAGCTAATGACACACACACACTCTCTCTCTCTCTCTCTCTCTATATATATATATATATATATATAATAGTCTCTGTGTGTGACTGCGCGCGTACATGTGTATGTTTTTATGCAGAAGTTTATATTAGGCACATGTCATTTGTGGAAAGGCACTGTGACGAAGAATCACAACATTTAATTGCTATATATCAATGATTCAGCAGGGGATGAACCAATACCATGAATGCATATTACTGAATCGTGCCAAGTTCACCCGTACCTAAAAGATCAAATCCTGATAAAGTGATCTCATTCGGCGGTTAAAAGAATGGCCACAATGAACCATGCAATTGGCTGACCGCTTTAGACAGATTCTGCGTGTTACGAGCGAGAGTGTTGTTTGTGTATATATTGGCTAGTTTGGGTTAGCTTTCTGCTGGTTTTCTTCGTGGGTTAATCATTGGATTCCTTGAGGGATTGCTGATTGCTTTATTTTGAGTTGCTTATTAGTTTTCAGAGAGTTACTTACTACATTGCTTAACGATGTGCTTATTGAACTGCTTAATGGGTTGCTCGCCATGTTCGTCTCAGAACTTGCGATCTGTGGCGTAGATGCGATTAGGCTGATCAGACGTCAGTATAACAAGTGTACGGCTCAGATCCCGACCGTAGAATCATCGGGAGGAAAGACGCCCCGGAAGATGATTACTGATCCACAGGTCATATGAGGAGAACGGCAGTAACTGGATCGTCAAGTGGGATAGGGTGGATTCTGACACCGGGATAGTATAATGGCCACCACGGGAGTAGAAGAAATGAAATAGTCGAGGAGTAAAGGACAAGACCAGAGAGTAAAAGACCAGGACTAAAAGGAAAGCATACGCACAGCAGGTAACGGGCAAAGATAACGAGAGAATAGCATGCTTAGAAAGTAATGGACACAGGCAATGAGTAAAGATTGTGGACAGTGAGAAACAACATGGACTGTGAGTAAAGGACAAGGACAATTGGCAACGAATAAATTACGTTGAGCAAAGACTATGGCCAAAGAGAAAATACGTGGCCAGTGAGTAATAATCATGGATAGTGAGTAAACCAGATAGACAGTCATTACAGGGCATAGACAATGAATATATCATATGGATAGTGAGTAAAGTACTCAACAAGTAATATAGAAAGGGGTCAATCAGTATCAGAAGTGGTATGTAGTAATAGAACTATAAATCAATGGCACAGCCAGTGAAATAATGGTATGTTTAGGGACACTGGGTGGTTGAGTGGCTAATCAGGCGATTGAGCGGGTTATGACATGGTGGAGTGGATAATGGGAAAGCCAATGAGATAATGGAGTGTCCGGTGCAATAATCGAGTAGCAAATGGGGTAATCAATGGAATACTATAGTAGCGAATGGGATGGCTACTGGAAAATGTACTGGCAGATCGAGTAACCAAGGATAAAATAGAGTGGCTAATAAGCTAATGGGATGTCTAATATAATTGACAATGAGATACTGCAGTATGCAAAAAGACGATGCAATACCAGAAGAGATAATGGCATGACTACTGAGAAAATCCGGTCGTTGAAAATAATGAAGAGTTTTTCTGATGTAACGTAATGTCCATTTAAATAACGATGTGTCCATTGCAATTGAAGTAATGGGAGGGGGGTCACAGTAATCGCTAAATGGAGTAATCAGAAGGGAAATAAATTACCTCGGAGAAATGCAATAGGAGATAGAAAAGTGAAGAAATTAAGTAAACTTATAGCAGATGTAATACTATGACGAAGGTGGCTAGTTAAAGGACAGACGTAAAACTGTAGCCTAGTGTCTCGTTCGCGGACAGATGTAAAATTGCAGCCAAGTCTTGTTAATGGACATATGTAAACATTGTAGCCAACAAGACAAGGGAATTAAGATATAAAAGATTTTCAAAACTAGAGAATGAAGAGGTCAGCTGGGCAAGAAGATTGAGAGGAATACGATAACATAAAGGAATAGAAAACTGTAAAACTGTAGTCGACAAGACGATGAAATAGACCAATGTCAACATGTTGACAAAAAGACAAGGAAGAAGACATATATAGAACTTTAGTCAACAAGAGAAGAAAGTAGACTTATATAAATATTTAGTCAATAAGACAAGAAAGTAGACAAAAGTAAACGTATAGTCGACAAGACGATGAAATAGACAAATGTAAACCTATAGTCAACAAGAAAACAAAGTAGACGGATGTGAACCTATAGTCAACAAGACAAGAAAGTAGACAAATGTCAACATATAGTCAACAAGACAAGCAAGTAGTCAAATGTAAACATGAAGCCAAAAAGACAAGGAAGATAACATATATAGAACTTTAGTCAACAAGATAAAAAGTTGACAGATGTAAACCTATCGTCAACAAGACAAATAAGTTGATAGGCGTAAACCTGTAATCAAGAAGACAAGGAAGTAGACAGATGTAAACATATAGCCAAGAAGACCAGAGAATGGACAGAAGTAAACGTCAAAGAGGCTAAGGACAAGGCAGTGAACATTAAGTCGGATGATAGAATGTTCACGGTTCGCTGACTTCTGGCTGAACATATCTCTAGCTAATGGGGTAAGTAGAATGGACCGAGATGAATGGCCATTATACGTCTATAATGGTCACTAATGGTCATTGGTGTGACAGCAGTCAGCCAGCCGTTCGTCTACTGTAAGACTTAAGGCTAATAATTGTGATGGCTGAGTGGTAATGTGCTGCACCAAAACTCGCAAAGTCAACGGCTCGAATCCTCGAATACACTGGGTAATGGCACTTTGGGTGCAGCGACTGGGTGACTTGGCAATTACTGAGTATCACAGCTGAGACCATAGAGGGTGGGGCATTATTGTGTGGATTATTTATCTGTAATTGACGATGAGATCAGGAAAGGCATATTGCTGGGAGGGGGGTTATAATCCAGACCAGACTTTACATGTCCTTTAATAAGGTGGCAACGTGTAAATGAGTACTGGTCGGTAGTTCTAGGGGTACTACAAACCTAAATAAATATGTGTAAGGTTATTGATTATAAGGATTGTTACCTTATGATTAAAAAGCAAAACTGATGAAATTGACCTATAACAGATGTATTATATAATATAAACTGTGACTATCATAAAGGTGGTCTTCTATGTGTGATTATGTTGTAATATATATATATATAAAAATATATATATATATATATATATACTATTTACTTAAAGGAACAAGTCACCTTCAGATAATGTCATTTAAACGTGTACTGATTATAAAAGTTTCATTGATATACTAATAGACACATTTATAATATATATATAATATATATATATATAAATGTATTTGGTATTCTAAGGGGGGGAGTATGGCTACAATTTATGCCAATACTAATATATTAATTCATCTTGTATGCTGGTTCGCAAAAGTGTTTATAATTTTTAAGCTGTTTTATTTATTTACTTTTCTCTGTCAGGTATTGGAATGTTATATTCTGAAACAAATTAATTGAATCGAATTACATAAGGAAATAATCCTAATCAATGAACAGTAAATCTGACAAAACAATCTTCTTATGGAATTTCACCATATAATTTTCCATTGCCATTTGAATAAAATAGGAGGCTGTCTTTGGATCATCAATACTGTCATGTTCGTAAATAGTTGTTTTTTGCCTGACACCATGGTTACATTATTATTATTACTGCGTGATACAAACAGACGTCAGACTTAAAGAACACTCGGTCTGTATCTGGCTTCAATTACTAGTCTGGCTGATCGTGTTCATATTTTGACATCATTTATAATTTCTATGAGCATTTTAATATTAGAACTGATCATTTAAAATGAAGGTGAACTGTTCTTTTAATATCCGTGTGGGTTACCGGACTGACCATATAAGAGAGAGAGAGAGAGAGAGAGAGAGAGATCATCACTTATCATCACTCAAACATCAACTCGCATTTCATATAAACATATCCAGGTGTGATCGACCTGATCCCGACACGACCTCTGTCTTTATAAGGACGCCACACGGAGTCCCACCTTGACCAACGTATCCGTTCTTCTGGATGCTAATCTGACTTGTTAGCTCAAAGCCAGTAGACATTGCGAAGCTCTATATTTGTCTTGTACCGGTAACGGAAAATAATCCATTTATGATTCTCCGGGGATTACCTCCGGGACATCACCGATCCATCACAAAACGCAGTAAAATATACTAATAGAGGCTCTCTCTTCAAAGATGTCGCACTTGCCAAACACCGACAACACAATGAACCCTATAACAGGATCCGTCCTTCTCTGTCTCGACATTACACCTCACCCGGTTCCGCCCGCCCCCCCCCCCTCTTTGCCCTCCACTCCGGGAATATTTAAGCCGGGCTCCTCCTCTATGAATAAACTTGTCAAAATGATCAAACGGATCGTGCATTTGAGAAAAGAGATGGATCTGAAGAATTTTATTTGAAAAATTGTTATTTGGGGAAATTTACCCCACCCTCCTCCTTTCTCTCTCTCTCTCTCACTCTCTCTCTCCTTCACCCACTCTCCTTCACTCTCCGTCCAAGACGTTTCAAGATTTCTCAAATTAATAGGTGTTTGGGGACAAAAAACACGTCCACTGAATGCGAGGAGGTGCTCGATGACACTGACTGAAATAAAACTCGGGTTATTTGTGTCATATAGCCCACACAATAAACAAACAGTTGTCAGGTAATTAATCAGTTAGATAAATGATCGTTCAGTGGAAAGATAGATGGTGAGGTATGGCTTACTAGGGTCTTTTAGTTTGATGATGCGTGCGTATGTGTGTGTGTGTGTGTGTGTATGTATGTGTGTGTGTGTTGTTGTTGTTGTTGTTGTTTTGAGGCCAATTTTCGCCACTAGAAGCCGGATAGATCCCCCGCTGATTCAATCTGACGATGTTCCGTTTTGTTGTAAATAACACGCAGGGTGTTTACATTTATACTTATTTGATTAAAATAGCGAACAAACTGACTGATACTTATTAGCCAATTATTTCAGAACAATCCATGTGAACACGGAAGGCTGTGTCAAGGTTTGGTCTATTTTAACGATTTGTTGGAACTGGATGCATCACATATCACAATATACAATTTTAATAAACATATGCGTATCACCTATCCATGTCAATTATTTGTAACAGTCACTTTTAATAAGCATAATTTTCGGTTACCATTATGCGTTATCCAGTTGGGCTTTTCGCTTCCATAATACTAATATTGATGCGATTAATAAGGCTTGTATAATTTCAGTCTCGTGAGAAATGGCGATGATGATTGGCGTTTTACGGCCACTTTTGAACGCATGGTAGGCTAAATGGGCCGAGCGACCTCCAAAGGTAATGAAGCGGAGTAGAAGACGAAACGACTTTCAGATATGCCCACGCCGAGATTCGAACACGGGTGGTAGTGATCTGTGGTCCAGTATGCTACTGTTAGACCACGGAGGCGCCCTTAGCCTCGTGAGTATTACGGTACACGGACATCTACGTAAATATGGAGACAATCGCCATTTTACGATCTTACACGTCACAGCCAGGTGTTTGCGTCAACAGGTGGCGCTCTATCCTAACCAGGTTACGAACACGGGATTAATTCAGTAGTAACCATGTGAGGAATGCAATTCGCTTTTACAACGCGAATAAAATGGGAAGCAGAACTCGGGAATAGATTGTATGAAGGTTAAAAAGAAAAGCGTTCATTTCGAAGATGATCTAGGAAAAATTGACATTTGTTGTTTTATTAATATTTCTCGATTCAGCGCCGACGATTAGAGACGCCATTTTTGGTAGCCATTGCGATTAGCGCCGGATATGCTAATTCCTGCTAATATCATTGGATAATTTACATGATAATTAGTATCTATCTCGGCGGATGACTGTTAATTTTGGAAGGGATAAAATTATTATTTCTCATCGCCAAATAAGATCCGCAATGCGACGCGAAGCCGTCGTATATAACGATATCCAGATGGCATCCGGAACGTTGGTCGCCTCGGATTCGTTCCTGCCCTTCCTCGGCTGCGGTGGGGGTGTCGCTTAGCCCGAATTAAATCAACTTTATATCTCGTTTCGCCGATCGATGGAATTCTCCTCCCGTTGCCAAGTAACACGAGAAGCGGTAACAATTTATTGACAGATGTCCGGAGTTGACTTTTATGTCCTCGGGATAAACGGCCGATGGCAGAGATCCATGTCGGCGACTCCGGAACAGTCCGAGCCCGGACTTGTATGCAAGAGCGCCAGTCCGGACGGCCGGGTCACGAGATTCTAGCGATATCCCGAACGGCCTTGCGATCTGGGACGGCCGAATGCGGCGTCACTTCCGCTGATGGGGATGGCGAGTGATTTATTCCGGGAGACGTCGGTCTCGGGAACCCGGATAAATCGTCCGATATGGACAATGATCCTGACTTGTGGGGACAACTGGCCAGTGAAATAGAGATTGGTTCCCGGTCAACGTTCACTGTATATGATTTAATCGCGAGTGTTGAATTTCCTGTGCCATCCTGGTTCAGTTGCTGTAGATTGACAAGTTTTGTGTGAACTAACAATAACTTGCCGCTAGATTAAATGAAAACGGTTTATCAAGGTCAGTTTTTATCAAGTAAGGTAAATATATATATATATATATATATATATATATATATACGAGTTATGCACTCAATCAGTTACTACGGAATTGATTATTACGTAACTACATTTGGGATTTACGAGATAACGAAGTCAGAAGCCAGAATTCTAGAAAGTCATAAGCCAGCTGTGCCAAGTCAAGGTCACTGAACTCCGCTGTTTATTTATGGACCCGTACAATCCGACACCAGCACCACTTCCGCAATGGTTCGTCCAGTTTCTAACATTTCCATAGTCCAATAATACACGCTAATTCATCGCCAACGAGTCAGCCGCACATCCTCAAACAGCCACGGAGAAGATGGAATGTCCACAGGTTTCGAACATGAGACATTCCCACAGTTATCGGTTACACTAATCGCTGAACTCTCCGGTCTGTTTTAAAGCAGGTCAAAAAAAGGACTCGAGGGTCATGAATAAATAATAAAGAGACATCAGATTATTGCGCTATGAATATGGAATAAAATTATCATTCAAAAGTTGGTCATGGTACAATAATTACTAAACAGGATAACCGTATCAGTTTTTACCGGGTCATAGCATAGAAGTTCATAGATACAAGACAGCCATTTTCTAGTATTTGTTAAAATGCGATCTGCACTATTCTGAATTCGCTGAAGGCGATTAATGTTATAATCAGATATGCCATATAACAGAGAGTTACAATAGTCTATACGAGATGTAACAAAGGCATGGACTACAGTTACAAGTACTTCTTGTGTCAAGAATGTTTTTAAACAGTGGATGTTCTTAAGATGGTAGTAGGCAGCTCGGCATACTGATGTGACATGTTCATGCATGTTAATACATTGGTCAATAATAACCCCTATAGTTTTTACTGACCCATTAGGGATAATCGAAGATGCACCCATCTGTAATGCTGGTGTCTTTAGGGATTTAGCACAATGTGGTGATGCCAAATATATAATATATGTTTTATTATCATTAAGTTTTAGAAGATTTTGAGTCATCCATAGCCAAATATCAGCAACACAATGTTCTAAATTCTTCAAGGAAAAGGAGAAATTTAACTCAATGTCAAGATCCAGTGAAATATACAGCTATGTGTCATCAGCATACAAATTATATTTAACCCCATATCGCTGCGCAATGATTCTAAAATGACGGGTATACATTGTGAAAACCAGAGGACCAAGAACTGAACACAGTGTTACACGAGATAATAAAAAACTGAACAGACACTCTCTGGGGATGTTGTTCCAGATACGAAACCATTCAAGTACTTTACCTGACAGACCAAACATGTTTTTTAACCTAGAGAAAAGTACATTATGGTCAACTGTATCAAATGCAGCAAGCAGGTCCAGAAGAACAAGTATTACTGGCTTACCTCGATCAATTGACATCATAATATAATTTGTTCACCCTAACCGAGGCTATTTAAGTGCCTTGACCATAATAATAATAATAATAATGTACCGAAGTTTATTGATACAACAACCATATCAACCATTGCCAGATAATGATACAGAAATTTCCTTGTATATGATAACTATGCCATCGATGATTGTATGATGATAAAGTAATTATTTGACATACAAAAATCACTCATCACGAAGATCATGGTACACCATTTCGCTGTCACAAAACAATGATATCAGCCGTCACCATATCATGATATAGCAAGATCCTGACACAGGAGAATGATATCAGCAATGACCATATCATGATATGCCAGTAATCTGACACGAGACAATGACATCAACCATCACCATATCATGATATACAAATATATCTTGACACAGGATAATGATATCAGCCATCACCTTATCATGTACAGCCATACACTGGCACATGACAGCCTAATCAATCAATAATTGATTAGATACAGCAACTGGTGGCTAAATGACGACCGTATCAGCAATTAGTGATCGTGGTACAGCCATAGAGCCTTGGAGTATGGCAGACGTGTGATCGTGTTGTGCCAGCCAGTGCACTAACTTTACAAGAAGCGCTAACAGTGAGTCACGTTTGGCTTCATCACACTAGACACCACATCAACATCCGAATAATGAATACAGACAGCATCTGTCCGTGGCACTCTTATCAGTCATAACAGAGTCATATCAGAGATATGTAAACGAAAACAACAAAAGCTAGAAATGTGTTTTCTTCTTCTTCTGAATACGTACGTTGTAGACCTGCACTGTACGGTAAACGATGACAAAAACATATGTGTGACATAGTGTGCCTTTTGTCGTGTGACTCACTATTCAGAGCCCATGATGTTCCTAATAAGTTCTCTATCTATCTATATATATATATTGTGTGTGTGTGTGTGTGTGTGTGTGTGTGTGTGTGTGTGTATTCGCGCGTGACCGCTCGCTCGCTGGCGCGCCGATGACTGTACATAAAAGGCGACTGGAAAATATAAACTGTGTATATGCTAGAAGTGGCATATATCTTCATTGTCTCCAGAATATAAGTGTTGTATAATGCAGTTATAGCATCTGTTATCTAATAATGTATACAGTTACATACATGCCTAACGTATTAATAGAGACAGTTATCGCTAAGATGTGTTTATATCGATTCACACACGGCCACGTGACTGTTAATAGACTTTACTAATAATAATCCACTGACTGATTTACATTGGTCGATGGTAACACGATAACAGTCCTGTGACTGTAATAAGGACTGGTATACTGTTACTGTTGACAGTCAGTGTGATGAAGTGAATATATCATGTCTATTAGGAAAATGTGTGGAATGTGTGTGTGTGTGTGTGTATATGTGTGTGTGAGAGAGAGAGAGACTATTTTCGTGTGTCGAGGTCAATCCGCCTAAAAACAATAACACCGGCCAGCAAAGCCGAGAGGAAGTCATCAGATCCGGACCGATAGCTCTTCTGGAGCCTCAGCACCAGTCGACCGGAAACGTCCACCGACGCATATTGATCCCGAGTAAAGATACCACTCCGGATTGAACAAGGTAGAACCTTAATCACGAAATCGAACAATTTAACAGAATCAACATCAGACAAACACCGAACCTCTTCCCATTCTGATCCCGGATTACTGAACATAACAAAGTACCACTCGACCTCTATGTACAGGATCTGAGCTCCGGAAGACATGATAGACATGTGATTCATTTAAGACATGTACTACACAAATGATGTTACACACCTAAAACATTACAGATATGTATCATAGTCGTGATTCACCAGAAGAAGGTCGGTTCTTCTGTCTCAGCATCTTCTAATATTTCCATATCATTCCTCTCTTCCATAAACTACCTCTCTGCCCTTCTTCATCTGTTCCCTTCATTACCTTACTTCTTTGCGCTACCTATCTTCCGAATTTCATTCTTCCCTTTTCCTTTCCGACCTCGTCTTTCTCTCTTCCCTTAGCTACCTCTCTTCCATTAACTACCTCTCTCCCAGTCTTCCTCTCTTCATTTATCCAACCCGTTATCCTGTCTTCCTCTCTCCCTTTAACTAACTTCTTTAGGCCATCTTCTTTCCTCAATCTCCATCATTTTCAGAATTCCTCTCTACCTTATTATTCTTCTCTTCCTTGGCTACCTCTATGACCTGTTTTCCCACCCAGATCTATCCCACTCGATACTTCTTCCTCAATTCCATTCACTTGCGTTGTTTTCCGACTCCCCCGGGACTACCCCCACCAACGGACGTTCTATGTTGGCTAGATATGTTTATCTGCTAAGAGACCGCTGTCTTCCTTCGAGCAGACTGTATCCCCGTGACACGGGTATCGACTACCACTCCCACCCCCCAAACAGGCTGTTCCCTGGTGTCGGGAGATCCACCAGCACCCCCGAGCCATCCCTTTCCCGTAAGCTCGTTAGGGTTTTCCCTATGAAAATTATCCAAAATCCTGAAGGCGACCATCTAGCACGCAGACCTGGATATATATATATATATATATATATCACTAACTTGTGGGGTCTAGTGTCAGGACAATGACTCATACCTCAGAATTGAATATTTCTTGTATCCTCAAACAGACACTCGACTAGGAGGAGGACCGTTAATGAGAAGTCGTAGTGGATTCACATATAAATATAACACGCCTGGAATTATAATGTGACTTGAGTAAGTGAAGGAGGGGGTAAGTGAGTGAGTCACGGAGTCAGTCAGTCAGTGAGCCAGATAGGCAGTCAGTGAATCAGTCGTTTTTATTGACAGTTTAGCGAAAGCTCGGCAGAAACGGAGAAGTTAATGTCGCCTTTTTGAGTTTCGCTATTTTTGTTTATACACTCTGAACACACAGAGTGTGTATGTGTGTGTGAAGGTGTGTCTGTGAGTACGTGCGTGCGTGTATATATATATATATATATATATATGTGTGTGTGTATCTGTATATATATATATATATATGTGTGTGTGTGTGTGTGTGTGTGTGTGTGTGCGCGCGAGAGAGAGAGATAGATAGATAGGGAGAGAGAGAGAGAGAGAGCGGCAGCAGCCTGAGACGTGATATTGACTTTTTAATCCTTTAGTAAGACAATAAATCAGCGACTATGTTTAGAATAATCTAGATCAGAGACAATATAAATATTACGTTTATGTTGCATAATACGTCACTTAGCGTGGCTACGACCCGATGTGCTATTACTATGATAGTAACACACACACACACTAACATACACACGATACACATACACGACACATTGAGAGAGAGAGAGAGAGAGATTCTTCACGAAATGAAAACATCAATAACAAAAAATGTCTACATTTCTCTAAAATCCAATGCCATTAGGATAATGACGAGGTTTAGGAGCTTGTTCCGGACTCATTACAGGACAAATAGTAATGATAAGTGATGACCATGGTGATGATGGTGAGGCGGGTACAACATGGGCACCACAGTCCGCCTAATGAGATACAACCAAGGAAATTATTGCAAAATGGCGTACAAATCAAACAACTAACG
>JAODUP010001124.1:5000-25000 GCA_025642065.1 Paralvinella palmiformis | reverse complement strand
CCGGTTTGCAAAATATGGGCGGGAAAAGACAACGGATAACAATTCTGATGAAGACCCGGTCGACCAAGTACGCTGGATTACGCCATTTCGTTGTGAATCCCAAGCGACGGACGGGGACACTCAAACGCGCAATGAAAAACAGAAATTAGGGAACGAGACAGCATGTGATATCCTTCAACAAAAAGGACAATAGCCTGTGAGGAGGTCGCAACGACAGCTTTCACTGCGGTCCAAGTTGGCAGACGACAGTAAACGGGGATGCCGCCATTTTATGCCCGATATCAGCAGATGATTCGCTGTAAAAAAGTGGCGTTTGCTGGCGAGGGAAAACAACGATTTTATTTCCTCTGTCAGAACTAACAGACTCTAGATGTCCTATGAGGATTGGCGGCCATTGATCGGCCGGAAAGCTTCGGGCGAGGCGCACAAAATGTCGACTTTTATATTTATATTTTGCAAATGAGGGATGACGTCTATGTCACGTGAGTGGACTCGGAAAGGGTTGTCGGTTAAATAAAGATGGCGTAACATTGTCATAACCAGTTGGACGTGAAACGCTGAATAGATAAACAGACAGGCAGACGTCCAGACATACAGGCAAGTAGACTCAGCGAGACAAAAGAACAGGTAGACATGTAGACAAAGAAATATGCCATGCGTATTTATGTATATAGGCGGCAATATATGAAATAAAGATATACTCAGTGACAGAGGGACAGTCGCACATACATTGACACAAACATAGAGATGTACAAATATACAGTTAGATAGGCACAGGGATAGTCACTCAGGAAGACAGATAAATCTACAGACAGACAGATAGAGAGCTAGACAGACAGACACGCAGAGAGAGGCGAGGGGGGGGGGGTTGGAGGCCGACAAACGAACGCAATAACCAGCACAAACGGACATACTATCTGATTCTGTAAAGGGTCATACCTTCCAATGATCACACCCCAATTGATCATAATTATAATTATCTAGTTCATCATTATTACAAGTCCAGCCACCCTCGACCCTTGGACCCTTAACACAGCCCCAGTATCGTCTCTCCACAGGCTGTTCCCCCCCTCCGCTCCCCCACCAACGGGTCTCGGCTCCATTCCGCCCCGCTAGGGGAACGGATCTATCTCAATAACTAATACGTTATGTTATTCATGAATCATGCCATTGTCACTCTGTGCTATGAATAACTATGAGCGGCCCCTATCCCATGAGATTGGTGACATACTACCTGCGGGGTCTATATACCAGAATGATAAATATCCGGATCTTTATAGCTGGCTGGGTGATAGCGGGACACCCTGTTGGTGTTGCTTCTATTTTGGCTAATAGGATATATACCACATACCCTGATGTACAGGGTGAGATAGGTAAGGTCGGAGAAATAAGGTACGATATATAAGGTGGAATAGACAATGTTCGAAATATAAGATACGATGTATAAGGTGAAATAGATCATTTTCGATATATAATGTTGTATATATAAAATAGGTTAAATAAGGTGGGATGTATGTTGAGATATAACATAGGATATTGTGTGTGAGTATATATATATATATAAATATATATATATATATGATCCGGTGTGGTATCGGATGTATGATGTGAGCTGGGATGTAGGCTGTTCAATTATAGAAAGATAGAGAAAGACGTAAAGAAATGTACATGTTACCCAATAGGCTCGCTTCAATTCGAACTCTGAACCTAGATATTTATAATCAACAGCGATACGATTTCTGTCAGGGAGAGCGAGAGATAGAGAGAGAAAGAGGGTTGCTCACACACATTATAAACACACATGCACGCAGACATACACAGACACACAAAGCCATGCACATCATACACAGCCACCAAGCATCCCACTACCACACAGACACATATAGTGTGTGGAGGAGAGAGAGAGCCTTACACACACCATAGATAGACACACACACACACACACACACAGAGAGAGAGAGAGAGAGAGCCTCACGCACGTCATAGATATAGACACACACACACACACATAGAGAGAGAAAGGGGGGGGAGTGAGGTAAGGGAGGGTCATTTCATCAAGTCATCCCCCTCTACAATGTTTAACAATAAGGAGTTTTTATTTATTTCACATTCGAGAGACGCGATAGTCGGAAGGCATCAAAGATCTAATTAACATGAAAAACTCTAACTAGATTTGTACCGGGGGTTGGAGGCGGACTAGGGCACGGGGAACACTGATGGGGCGGGGGATTAACTGAATTAACTGCAAAAGATACCAGAGGCATTCTTCTCGTTTCTGCTCCAAGAAACCGAAGGCTCTGAGGTGAATAATTAAAGATGTCTACGTATTGTTGGTGTTGATGGTAGAAAGTGTGTTGGGGGGGGGGGGGGATTGTTGTTATGGGCTGTGTCACGGAGACAGGTCTTAAGCATGTCTTTAGATTATAGTTAATGTAATATGAACATGGCTTGGTAATCAATACGTGATTGGTATAAGGGTGAATTATAATACTGTTTGTAAATATAAATGTGTGTGTATGTGGGGCGGGGTTGATATATACATATATATATATACATATATATATATATATATATATAAAGAGAGAGAGAGAGAGAGCGGGGGAGATAGATAGATAGATAGATAGATAGATAGATAGATAGATAGATAGATAGACACAGTATACACTTTTTATAACGCCATGCTTGAGACCAGAAACATTTGGCGTTGTAAAGACGAGTGCGTTCTAAACAGTTCTGACTTCGAGAGAAATAATTATAAATTCACAACACAAGTGCCGACTGTGAAATTAACCAATGACAGATAGCAGAGCGTTCTAAGACATCGGGAAGATCGTGTGGACACCCTCCGTCATGCATCCATAACAAAAACACGGCCACCCTAAACAACACGATTTCTTTGAATGCGGCAATTATTGCTCTGAAATTATAACTTATTACACTAGACGGCCCCATTTAAAGATCACGGATCATCAAAGTGAATAATTTGCTATATTTCATTAGATAATACTTCGATCTATCTAGTATTCCGTATTACATGTATGCGACAATAAAGCCTCTTCATAAAATACCGTCGCCATTAGGTTTTGCGTAAATAACAGTCTTACGAGGAAATGGTTTTGTGTGTTCAGTTTGGTGATTTTTCGTATGGAATACCTTTACCCAGCCCCTCATTGACACAAAAACCTGGAAAATGGCAGATTGGAGTCTGGTGTGTGTTGACAACAACCGAATAACGAGGAATAGTTTATCAAGAGGTTGCTATGATGGCTCGGAAGTCATACCCCGTGTTCTCTTGGCCATAAGTAAAGCGGGCATTATAAAGTGTGGGATAGAATATAAGATAATCTCTCTCTCTCTCTCTCTCTCTCTCTCGCTATATATATATATATATAAATTATATATATAAATGTGTGTGTGTGTGTGTGTGTGTGTGTGTGTGTGTGTGTGTGTGTGTGTGTGTGTGTGTGTGGTGTATGCACGCACACGGATGCACACGGACTCATACACAAACGCACCTACATGGACAGTGTCTGATTCTTTCTGACTCAACTCGTACCAACTGTTCGTAGCTGTTACCAGCAATACTGATCAAATTAGAGCACAGTTTCATCTCCTATTCTAGCCAAAGTATCACCGATGAATCAGCCAATGTAACTGCTTTAAGTACCTAGCATCATCATCAACGATAATCTGTAACATCTTCCTATTTACGGACTGTCTAATCTATAATCTGTAATTATCCCATAGTGACGTGTAATGAGTAGTTACTCCTAAAGATTTGTGGAATAAAGGGTCTCTCTTGTAATCATAGATAATAGTTCATATCTAATATACTGTTATGACCAAATACTGTCTTACAGGCTAACGCAATTGTTAATATATCCTAGTGGCCTACGAAATAGCCAATATCTCAGAGTGTATTATTTATAATTAGATACTTTCTTTATGGGCTTACGTAACTGTTAATGGTTCCTAGAGGCTTTCGTAATAATTAATGTCTCATATTGGGTTATATTTAATTAGATAATGTCTCTTATAGGCTTACTTAATTGTTAATGTCTCCTAGGGGCTTAGGTTACAGTTTATGTCTACTACATGATACCGTAGCAATTAGTGTCTCATATATGGTACGTTTTAGACAATGTCTCTTTTTGGCTTACTTAATTGGTAATGTCTCCTGGAGGCTTAGGTTACAATTTATATCTACTGCATGATACCATAGTAATTAATGTCTCATATATGGTACGTTTTAGACAATGTCTCTTTTAAGCTTGCCTAAATGTTGTTGTCTTATGTAGCACTATGTGACAGTTAAGGTTCCATACTAGGTTATGTATTAGATAATATACAGGATTAATTAAATAGAGGCTTAATATACGAATTCGTGTCTCATAGAGGATTACATAAGGAATCATGTCTCATCCCGTTACGGATTGCCCAACGTCTCTTATAGGCTTAAATAAGGAAGGATGACCCCTAAAGGCTTACGTAATGAACGATCTTCGGGGTTTAACTGGAATGTCGAAGCATTCCAATTCAGTTGACCCGTCGTTGATACCGTTAGCTGAGGCCGCTCTAATAAAGAGAACTGTTTAACATCTACATAATGGTGGTAGCTGGGTAAACAGATCACGTGATAGCAGCCCGTGTTTGGCATGTATACATTGGCTATCGGTGATTAATCTTTGTCGATATAAAACTACGGATATCCCCGTCTGTGTGTGCGAAAGAGTTTGGCAGTGTGGAATACGGCACTGGCACAGATAATATCGAATCAAGATTCTAGACTGTTTCTTCAGTAAACTAAATCGAGGCAAGCGACTTTCCTGACACGTGTAATGTTATACCAGTCTCATCGTGACAATATCCTTAATTCTTAATATCATTAATATATATATATATATATATATATATATATATATACTGATTAGTAACAATGTATGAGGGAATATGTTTGTAGCTTGGCTTCACTTCGCAACAAAGGGGTACCCTATTCCAAAATCTCCGAGAGTGAGTGAGTGGGTGAGTTGGTGAGTGGGTGAGTGAGCGAGTGAGCGAGTCAGTCAGTCAGTCAGTAAGTAAGTAAGTCAGTCCATCAACTATTTGTTTCACCTCGGCTCTGGTCGCAGCTGTGAGATATTGCCGAATTTTTATTCTCAAAGAAATATTCCACGATCGCAGGCCGTGACGTGATATCTTTTCCGGGTCAAGTCGCCAAACTGACCTACTTCTGTATCCGTAATCCTTTCAAGAAGATCGATAATGACCACCCCTATCAATCACTCAACAGATCAATTCAAACCAACTTTCCCGGTTGAAGTCGACGTAGAACAAAAATCTGTTTCCAGGGGTCATTGCTAGCCCACAGACAGGGAAGGGGGGGGGACTCTATCCGTAATTATCTCCGCCCATTAGGTAACAATTTATTTAGGCCATTAGGTAAGCATCGTAATGGATAAAGGAAGCTTTTGTATGAGAGATACAAAGGGAACAACACTTTACCGAGAGACAACGACTAATTGTCATGAATTGGGAAATTGTCAAGAGTTAGGGGTTGGTGGAAAAGAGGCAGCAAGTCGCTTAATCGAAGTAGGAATTCCTCTAAGGTGAAGTATATACATATATTTACCGTACTATATTAAGCGGTTTTATTCAAATGACTCAGCTCTTTGTCATTCACTCGGCACTGGTCACACAAGGGACATGGAAACGTGGGATGACTCCCTTGGGAAAGCAACCCACAAACTCAGGTTGATATCCACGGGCGCTGGTAACAATGGGATTTAATTCCCGTAGTGAAGTCGATATTGCCCTATATGTCTATATTCCCCTAGGAATCAAATCCGATTGTTGACTGTGCCTGTGGATGTTTCATCCATCAATAACGGACTTCGGCTTAGTTATCACATTTTCTCACGGACCAGCCCCACGGCAATATGTCTCAGGTGTAACGGGACGAGATTAAACGGAACAGCGCCTCACTCACTTTCATCAGGAAAGATCGGCTTCCATTATGCACAGGTTGGCTTTATTCGAACGATATTTGACGTAATTTCAATGTGTATTCCATGAAATACTAGAAATGATAGGTGCTGTCAGCCTAGGGAAATTATAGAAACACGTACACACACACACAAAAACATACACACACAATATATATTACTTCGTTTATCAGAGCGCTTAGAACATTTGAATAGCATTGTAAGATATATCGTATAATTAACAACGAATTTTCCAGTCCATTTTGGTATTGTACACTTCAAACTCTAATATCCTCCCTCGCCTTCCACGCCATAAACCTGCACATTCCGGTGACATTACTTCACCCTCCAGGGAGCATCCATATGAAGATAACCACCGATTGTAGGCTCGTAATCAATGTATCATCGTCCAGTCCCGTATCCATCCGGGCTCTGAGCTCGTGAAATATTACAACCCTATTGCTGGTATTGAACCAGGAGCCCAACCGGATGCTCTTTTGCCGAGCCACAGCGTCCGCCTAAATTGGGCGAATATTAACGCGACGTGGCGTGCATATTGTTTTCGTAGTAAGGCAGTATCGCCGGCTTCCGCCGACATCCGGTTCGGCGAGTTTTGTTTACGTCACGACAACACGAGGAAGCCAACAAGATGGCTGAAGGAATGAAGTCTTTTGGGGTAGTCCGGGGTAGTCCCTAAGGTTGGTACCATTAGGAAAGTTCTTAGATTATGATCATTCTTCTACAACGATAAACATGTCTTAGACAAGATACAGAGCCGTAATCGTGTTTGTTAACGTCCTTCCGCCCACCCCACCCCCTTTCTCTCTCTCTCGGTCCGGTGGTCTATAGACGGCAAGCTTTGCCGTCTACTGATGGTCAATGGTCTGCCATTAAGCGAGAAGAACACGGTTTGTGGTAGCTTGTTCCCTGTCTAATATGGGCTCCCGGTAGTGGTACGAAGCGGCGAGCTATCTCTGCTCAGTGATCGAGTTAGGTGAAGGTAGCTCTGGGTAGTGGTACGGGGTCAACAAACGGAGATTAAATTGATTTCACATTTTACATAGCCATGATGTGGTGAGCTAATGAAGTATTAGTAACGTTGATAAGGTATTTGTATGCTTGACGTGGCAATTTGTATGACTAATGTGGCTATTTGTATGGCTAATGTGATATATATATATATATATATATATATATATACATAGACATATATATATATATATATATATATATACTAATAGAAACACAAAAATGCATATTGGTGGTTGATAAGACATTATATATCTTACAAGAAAAATTGACTATTCAGGATTCGGCCAAATGAATAAGCGTTCATATGCTGCCATTCCCAGTGTAAGTGTCGTTTCACCTGCTGCTCACACACACACACACATACATACACACACACACACACACACATACTGTTCAAAATAGCAGACTGATTTACATATATACGAGATGGCAATTATCGATCTCTGGCGTGAATCACGTTTTAGCCAAAAATAAAATAGAAAATCTACCATCTACCAGACTAGTTAATATGTTAATATCAGATAGTTATGTAATATTATCCTCAAATCTAGATGACGATCTCAGTACGCGGAAGTCATCGGTCCAGTTGACGGGCAGACCGATAGACAGAGAGACGGTGACGTCACTTCCTGCTACAAGACAGATCGGATGTCCGGGATCCGGTGCCACAACCGTGCTGGATCTAACGTCGGCATGTACGTGGGAGGAGATATGTGTATGTACGGAGTCGTTGTCTAGTCAGGGATGTCTAATGCACAACATCTGTCACAGAACGTCTAGCGGAAGGTGGATGAGCGTCCAGTTCTGGATCTCCGGCGCAGGTGTCCAGTAGGGGTGTCCAGAATGATTAATCTAGCCGGATCCGGATCACAAGTGGACTAGATATTAACTTGGCTACGAATTTATCTCAGAGATATTTAAAGTTTCTCTATCAAACACAAACTGTCCAAAAACAGTAGTTCTAGCATATGACATACAATATAGACCACCTGAAATACGTTTTACGTTAGGAATGTCCAAGACAGCATTTCTCCCATCTATATATATTCTCTAGTACGGATTGTCTAAAATATATATATAACTAGCACTTTGAAGTATTATCCACAACACAACTTTTGCATTGACTGTCTAAAAGGGGGGGGTCTTATGTAGCGTGTCTAAAACGCTCAGTTCAGCATACTCAGCAGACGGTGTCTAACCCAAGCGAGTTCAATAGATATCGTCCGTGAACCTGACAGGAAGTATGCCATAGGTCAACACCTGGCCTATTTCCAGATATAACAGGCCGCGGTAACGTACCGAGTATTGCGCAGACAACGTGTATCGTTGTACGTTCTAATAATGGGCACGGTGCCCTGCGATAGCGTCATATCGTACGACTATAAAAGGGATATAATACAATTATGGGCAGTTCGGTACATCAGACGCGAACGAACATCAACACTTTCTCCTAATATCGCTCAATAAAGGCGGCATCGTGTTCTAATTCTTTCGAGTTGTTGTTGTTGTTGTTGTTCATGTATTGAACTCCTACCAACAACACTGGCACATAGCACCATCCATTCGCATAGGTAGCGAGCCGACGAGAACGTGGAATCCTCGATCCCGAATCCAATTACATTTACGAGCCAATACATAATATTTAATATTGACGGGCCGGGGCATTGATAAAGAAATACCTAACTATTTATATATCTATACAATGCGTGTATGATTTACTGAATATAAAGATACTGAAGCTGTTTGTACTATATCATATATCTATGTCATCGACGGTTTTCTTCCTGCCATAATATGTTGTTTTCCAATGTCTATAATGGGAGGGGACTATGACGGGATGACATGACCTCTAAAAACGTTCCCTGTGTGTGGTGGTCATTGGAAGAATATTCGTCATTAAAAAGGCCACGTTATGCGGTGTATATGGTTTAAGTATGTAGTGGATGATAAAGGCGGATCCATGTATCTACTAGGATGTTTAACACCACACACCCCCCTCCCTTATCCCAATCCCAAGGTTACGCGAGGTTCGCAATTTATAATTAACATAATGTAATATTATATATTTATTTTAATAAATCTAACCGGATTTTAGAAATTATATCTCAAACATTTCGGCGCACTTACGCAATTATCACACGCACGCACACACACACACACACACACACACACATACCAGCCATCTTCCCGTCATATAATCAGACCACGTGCGGTAATTGACCGGAAGCTGTAGCGCTTTGTCGTAACACTTCCGGTATGACGTAATGCCGATTGTACTTCCGCCTCGGAATCGCCTCGCGGTTAATGTACGACCTTGAAAGAACGGCTCGCCTAATATCGCCAGCTTACCGATGGAACGGACGCAACCCGGTCACGTGACCGGCGTACTTAGCGACGTCGCTACACCCTCTGTCGGAGAGCGAACGGATTACTGCCGCAGAGCCCGATAGTACACGGTCGGCCAAAAGACGCGTCCATCGGCAGCCATATTGTTATCTTGTGTAATGCGTTAATGAAAAACGATCAATTTTAGTGAGGAATAAATCACAGCCACAGTCTATTGTAACCGTTATGTGACGATAAGATGGCTGACGTGTGAGTGTGTGTGTGTGTGTGGTAATGGTGTGTGTTGCAATTCTTGAGTTTAAGTACTTGTACGTAAACATGTACATCTAAATTAGTATACATCTGTCCTAATCCGTGTGTGTGTGTACGCACGCGCGTTCAAGCGTGTGCGTCTATATGTTTTAGCCAGTGGTTATTTCCGCGCTATCAAACACTGATCCGTGTATCGACGTGTGTGTGTGTGTGTGTGTGCGTGCGTATGACTACGTAAATCACACGAAGCTTTCTTGCAGTCGTGCTTGCGTGCTTGCACTCAGCCACCTCGGCATGGCGGACCATCGATGACCCTTAACCATTCCGCCACAAATCTCCGCCGAAAATCTTTTCTCTCACCAAAACAAAACCTCAGCAAAAACAAGCCGCAGCGCAATCACGAATTTGGTACGGGTCTTCTTTTTTGGCGTCGGTGGCACCGTCTAAGGACGGTTGCCGTACACCGTTCGAGAAAGGCGCGCCCTCTCGCCGCTCAATATCTCTAATTTTCCAATCTTTCCACTTGATCGCTCGACATTCTCCGCTCGCCTTGTCGTAATTACTCAACTTGTTTCATGTTATTTTTACCCGCCGCCTGCCCCCGAGACCGTAAAAAGCGACTCCGGCGCTTTGAACTGGTCCCCGAAACAATCCCCACGTCGTATGTACGAGGACTCGGTTGGTCGTAAATTAGACGAAGCTCGGGCGCCGAAGACAACACGGCAAGGGATATGTTTCTACATCTCGCCAATAAACCGTCCCGTGCTTCGTGAAAGTGCCAACCTATGAGAGCTTTCTCGCTATTCCGCGAGTTGGCACCGGCGAGAAGAAAAAATCCCGTTCTTCTTGTTTTCACTTTTTTTCTTTTATCCCATTTTAAAAACGATTTATTTTATTCCGGGAAAACGAAATCCAGTCCCAGTGCAACAGCAGCACACACGCCCAGTGACTTTCGGGACGCATTCGAACCAATAGTCGGTCGCGATAGCATCTTCCAGTACTCTCGTCCTTTTCACCGACTGTGCTGTACCCGAAACAGGACGCGAAACGCTAAATAGAGTCATTTCGTAATTGGCCACAGTCGGCCATGTTGGCTTGTTTCTCTGATAGCTTTTATTGTTAACAAAGAGATAGCGGGTTATAATAAAACACGCCGATTTACGACCGTCATAAACTCGGGGCCGCTGATCCGCTCGGGGTCCGGTACAGTGAGCACTCGGCCTAGAGCGCGGTAATCGACGGTCGGCGGTTTTCCCGACGTTAGGAGACTATAACAAGGCTTTAGTGTAATAAGGTTGTCGCTGACTCTGTCTGGTTCCTAGAACTACTAGTCGAGAGATTGGAGTGTACGTCTTCTGGAATGTGGAATGACTACTGAATTATAATAGTCGGCTAATTTGTTTCTCCCTTTCCCCCTCTCTCTCTCTCAGTCAGTTTGTTCTCTCTCTTGTCTATCAGGATATATAACTACGTCTTTATCTCTGTATCTATATATCTATCTAGCTATCTATATGTCTGTCTGTCTGTCTGTCTATCTATATTAGACACACACACACACAAACAAACGCAGTTTGGAACTCAGCTTCTACTGGATGGTATGTTGATTGTGTGTAGTTTTCTCGGCGCATATATATATATTTATATAGCTGTTTATGTGTCTATGTTCGTAGCATGCATATATCTATATGTCTATCTGCCCTTCTCTCTCTATCTGTGTGTGTGTGTGCGTTAATATATATATGCTTAAATCTGTTGTGTGGGTCTGCATGCGATGAAGCGTGTGTGTGCGTGCACGTGATTGCGCTAATAGGGTGTGCCGGAAAGCACTGACACAGAAAATTGAATTTCACGATAACATTATTACAGACACGATTCATCGGGGTACAGGTTTTAAATCCTGCAAAAACCAAATAATGTCAGTACGTTTCTGTATTTACCTGTCCGTGTTTTTGTCAGTCAGTCAGTTGGTAAGCGAGTGAATAGTCAGTCAGTCAGTCGGTTAATCATTCTTTCTGTCTATCTGTCTGTCTGTTTGTCTCGCTTATGTGTTTTCCTGTCTGTCTGTGCGTCCCTCGTGTCATACAGAGATAGCCACATTGATGTTATAACCGGCTATATTTGACATGTCTCGATATAAGTGACACCTAACATTATCCCTAATTATCTCAATTCGCACAGATATCTTGTCGATATAAAAGACATCTGTCATGGGTCATCGGATGCTTGACAACTTAAAGTTGTTTACAATCAGTTTGTGACAGAACTGATCACTTTCATTGATCCGTATGACGGGTAACATCTCTAGTCTGTCTGCCTGTCCTATTGTCTCTTGATTCTACCAATCTAACAGTCCCCCCCCCCTTGCGATTGCTGATTGTGTTTGGGCGGGGGGATAATTATTGTGTGTGCGTGCGCGCGAGTGAGCGAGTGTTTCTCTTTCTGTTTGTGTTTCTCTTTTTGTTCAGGTGTTGCTGTCTGTCTGTCTCTCTGTGTGTGTGTGTGTGTGTGTGTGTGTGTATGTGTGTGTCTATCTGTATGTCTGTCTGTCTGCATGTCCATATGTCTGTATATCTGTCAGTCTGACTACTACTCTGACTGCTTGTCTATATATCTCCCTGGCTGTCTACCTATCTTTTCCCAGCCGTCAAAGACCATAACAGGACTTTAGCAGCAGCAACAAACGGTACAGCAACTACAACAATAATACTACCAAGAAGAACTGTCAACCGAAAAACAACAACAACAACAACATCCACGCAACAACAGCAGCCCATTCTGTAATACTGCCATCAAGAGGGTCATTTCAACCCATTAATCCTCAACGTTCGTTCCCGCCATTAGTCACTGCCTCGGCGGTCACGTGGTACCAACTGGCGCCATTCCGTGTGATATGACCACGGTTTGAATTGTAACGTATGAGGTTAAGACCAGGCTGTAAGACCCCTCTGTAACAATCTACTATAAGGGCATCGGACATCGGGTCGTTTATAAGGACCATTATGTGACCTGATCGAGCGATCACAATGCAGAACCCTCTCGTAAGACATCATTCTGGCAACACGGTGCTACGGCTCGTTGTCATGCCTTGGTGCGAGACCAATTTACAAGATTGTTCTGCCCATTAACAACGCACTTGTAAATAGGTCTTACAGTTGCCGCACCTCATGTGATTTATAAGACCTCGCTTAATCACACGATTGCCTTAAATATGTGTAAGACCAAAGAACTAGGCGAAATGATACAATCTTGTTTTGTAAGATCTTGAACTTAAGACCTGAAGCTAATGGCCCAATGTAAGACCAAACTACGATGATGCTCACCTCTCTTCGTCACCTAACCATCCCACCATTCCATATCTGAATCATTCAAACAACATCCTTTCCATACCAAAATCATCCAATCAACATCCTGCGATAGCAAAATCATCCAAATAACATCCTTTCCATGCCAAAATCATCCAAACAACATCCCTTTGTTACAAAAATCATCCAAGCAACATCGCTTTATTACCAAAATCACCCAAACAACATCCCACCACCGAGCATGATGCCAATATTCGAACATTATCCTACCATTATCCCAATACAATTTTCAACATTATTTCAACATTGTTTCAACATCATCCCAATGTTAACCTGATGCCATCCTAACAACATCCTACCAACATCCCAACATTTTCCCATCATACTCATCGGCAACACTACTCCATCGCGCAATCTTCATCACTCAACCCATCATCCTCATTATCCCATCATCCTCATCGCCCACTCATTGCCTCCTCTTCGCCTCACGCCAACCTACGGACCTACCTGCATTCGGATCCTCCGACTCGTAATACTCGTCGTAATAGACCAGGAACACTCCGGGAACATCACCGAGTAACAGGAGGAGCAGAGGCCAGGACACCATGGCGAGATGCAGAACGTCCTGGTCGCGTGAAATATCCACTTCCCGTCACGTGCTACAGCCACACAACCGGAGCAGCCAGGACGACAATGGCGCGAACAAATAAACAAAACGTCAAGCAGAAACTGAATCCGGGTTGCTTGTTCCTGAAAGGAGGCGCCGTCTCCAGAATGCCCAAACCGGACTATCCCAGCCGACCAGCAACGACGAGCGAATTCGTGTCCGGATCACCGTTCTCTTGGATCGGTCGCCGTCCGCCAACAAGTAGCTGCCCGCGTCCGGTATAAGCTCCTCTTAACGTTCTCCGGGTATATTTATTGTTGGCGTTTGAGCGGCACTGTGTCGGGCCTCGAGCGGAGCTGAGACGGTTGTGTCGGCGGCCAGTCGGCGGGCGAGGGGGTGGCTCTCGGAGGCTGGTAATGGGTGTTGGGTGGTGTAGGGTGGTGGTGGTGGTGGTGGTGGAGCTTGGAGGCCGGAACTAGGGCTAGGCGAGGAGGGATGTGGTATGGCGGGAGAGGCCGTCAGCTGTTTGATATACAGTGTCTCTTGACTGGCGACGAGTGGGTCTTGTCCTATAGAGTGTCTGTGTGTGTGTGTATGAGTGTGTGTGTGTGTGTGTGTGGATATCACGGCACTGAGTCAGTGTATTACAACTTATACACCCATAAGGCTATTCACCCATCTATAATCTATCTATTAATCAATAATCTTAAACATTATCACCACGTCTGGAAGATTCAACAGCCAGTAGGTGACTTTGACGTCATAGCTTTCTGTACTTGGGGAATACGTCCAAAAACGCCAATCTACTGGGAAGCTGAGGTAACTTACACGTTGACCTAAACGATATATGTAATTTGACGTCACAGGTTACAATAAACATCAGTTTGTCTATAGCTCGCCGAGAAAGCTACAAACAATCAGAATACGATCCAGTAGAAGCTGGGTTCCAAAGTGTGTGTGTGTGTGTGTGTGTGTGTGTGTCTATTGGTTATACATGTTACATTATGTAATGTCACTCATTAACATAACGCCTTTTAGTCAATTTTACTCATACGGAAACAATATCAAAAGGTAACGAGGCAAATCACAAGCTAAAACAACCTTCAAGTATGCATAAGTTGAGATTTGAACCTCGCTACTAGACGCCTGTGTGTGGCCACCCTATCAGTTCTACTTTAGACATGCCCACAATAACTGGTTATGAAAGTATTTGCGACGTACGTGTTTTGCAACTTGTGTATTCTGTAACTTGTTACGTTGTGTATTTTGTAACTTCTCTATTGTGTGTATTGTCCTCATTTTAACATCTTATATGCCTTTCGCATTCTGATGCCTCCGTATACTGTGTCATGTGTGCTATACGTCGCGCGAATTGTGCAACCTGTGTATTGCATAACTTGTGACCTATGCGTTGCACTGTGTGACCTGAGCCTGTGCCGTTGTAGCCAATCACAAGTCGCCGCCTATCTGTCGTCAGATCATGATGGATGATACCAAGGTTGGCAGTAATTTAAAATATAGCCGCATACACACGCACGCACACGCAAGCACGCACGCAATCACTCACACGCACATATACGCACGCACACATACTATTTTTCACAGTGTTCTACCGCTTTAATACATCCAATTAGCTACGTCATTAAACATCATCTTGCCGTTTCTTACTGATACTGTTATCTATAAACTGATTCATCGTTCAACTCTATACTAAAGCGCCATTGTGATCAGTAACAATAGTATCAGAACCATCAGTATAAACACAATCAGTATCAACGCCTTCGGTATGCACATTATCAGTACAAATATTACCAGTATCAGCACTATTAGTATCAACACTATCAGTATCAACACCATCAGTATCAAAACTATCAGTATCAACACTATCAGTATCAACACTATCAGTATCAACACTATCAGTGTCGACGCAATTAATATCAATACCATTTGTATCAACACCATTAGTATCAACACCATCAGTATCGACGTTATCGGTATCATCATTATCAGTATCAACACCGTTAGTATCAACGCCATTAGTATCAGCGCTAAACGACACTGCAGCAGGGACGTTATCACTGTCGGTACTGAATGCGGTCAATAAATACCATGGCAGGTACCACCATTGCTGGAAACACCCAATTACCACAACCACAACCAAGAGAAACACCCAGTTGATACCATCGCTGTTGGTACTATCGCTGTTATAATCACCACAGCCGACAACGCAAGTGTTGCCATCAACACTCCTGGCATCACCCAGTTGCCATCTGTCTACCTTTGGCGTTACCTCATTTTCACGGAATCGGTCAGCTAGCACCACAGCACTGTTGGCACCATACTACTGCCATCGCCATTTTTGGCACCACCCAATTGCCAAATCTCCGCTGTTACTACCACCTCACCGACATCACCGGGTTGGACAACCCTAATGGCATCACCGCTGCCGGCGTGACCTTATTGTCAGTACCGTCATTGATACCATCCTCTTGCCATTGTCGCCATTGGTACCATCCTATTATCACTACTACCGCTGATACCACCGAAGACGACACAAACAGAGTAATTTATTCCAGTCTTTCGCTAATTCTTTACTCGGTACACTCATCGACCTTCAACTGACTTTCATGTGTCCATCACGTAGCGATCATAGCTACAATGTTCTATAGTTCACGAGACACACACACACAAAAACAAACACACACACACACACACATATATATATATATATATATATATATATATATATATACAAATACACACACACAGAGAGAGAGAGAGAGAGAGAGAGAGAAAGAGATTGGGGAGATGTATAATCACAACAAAGGCTTTACAAGTAATTACAAGTTTGTGTTTCAACTAAGACACCATCATCAACATTTATGACCTTTAAGGAAGGTCATCCATCCCGCCCGAGCTAGACTCATTGTTGATAAAGATTGATAATAAAGAATCTCCCGACAATGTGTCATCCTGTCGGCCTTATTGTCACACACCTGGCTAGTGACGTCACTTCCTCTAGTCTATTTCTTATTGTAGATCTAATCAATAAAGAAATCTAGGTTCTCTCTCTCTCTCTCTCTCTCTCTCTCTCTATCGCTCTCTCTCTCTCTGTGTGTGTGTACTTAGGGGATCGATTGGCTGTGAGATTTTTCCTTTGTACTGAGTGAAAACGGTATTGGGAAAAGATTTACCGAATCTTAAATGGGGATAGACACACAGATAAACAAGAGAGAGAGAGAGAGACAGAGAGAGATGAACGAATAAAGAAGCATACAGACACGGATAGCCATACAGAGAGATAATACTAGACAAACATGCATTAAGACATACGGACTGACAGATAGACAGACAGGCAGACAGACTGACTGGGTGAGTAACTGACTGATTGACTGATTGAATAATATAGACAGATATAAAAACAGACACTTTTATGGAGAAAAAAGCGACTGAGAAATAGACAGTCCGATCCACTCACTGACTGGCTGACTGATTCATATACTATCATATGTAATAAAATACACGTAACTATCCCGTCTCCTCATACACACACGCAAGAAACTTTACACATGTCTCACCATGAACAGTCACCGCTCCGGAATCAGTCCCCTGTTGAATCGTCCAGAGTTTGAATTGACGATTCGGGAGTCCCCGTGCCAGTGCCTTATTACACACTGCTAAAACACATACACACATACGGGTTATATATGGTTAGTTACCGTTTTGGTTGGTTAAAGCAAGGCTATCGCCGTAATGTCCGAAATGTTAGCAGCAATTGTACACATGCTGTATGCCATTGCTATAGCTACACATATACAGTCACAGCTGCAGCCACAGCATGTAATCAAAACAGGCTCAGATGGACAGAGCCCTGTTAATCCCTGACAGGCCAGTAGATAGCATCAGGGAATCAGGGTGTGTTTAGGCCGCAGTGAGACATGGCAAACACATACACACACACACGCTCTCTCTCTCTCTCTCTCTATATATATATATATATATATATATATATATATATATAGATATATTTGGCATGGTATACTCATGATGTCACATGGTTTTGTTGTTGAGTAACATGGTCAAGTAATTGATGTGTAACAAGATAATGCCATTTATGTAAACTTGGTGAATAAGTAATGTAAGTATAACGTGGATGTTTCTTGATGAGGCCATATGGCTGGGTAATGTACATATGACGTAGTTATGTAATGTAAGGACACGCGTAATGTGTAGTAGATCCGTAACATACGTACACACACACATACACACGCACACACATAAACAGACACACACAAATATATATATATATATATATATATATATATATGCGTGCGTGAGGACATAACATGATTGTGTGCTATGCTTGTGTAATGTGACTATGTTTAATGTGCGTGTAACATGGTTGTGTGTGTTGTGTGACATATGCAATATGTCTTTGTAATGTGTGCATAACATGTTCGTATAACATCTTTGTGACGTGTTACGCGCAACCTGACTTCCGGATATAGAATATGTTATAAGCTGAAATAATGTTGCTTAATGGTAACATGACTATTTCATGTTATTTCTACGTAACTTGGGTCTTACCATGTTTCCGTAACATGGCTATTTCTGGGTAAAAAGGGTTGAATTATATTTCGATAACATGACTGTGATAACCTGATTATGTCTAGGTGACATGGCTGCGATATGTCTATGTTACTTTGTCTTGGAGGAGGGGGGTTGCGCCTGACACCATTGCTTTACGCATATATAACATGATCGAGTCATATCTAGAACATGCTGTATAACACCCTTATGTAGGACATGTTCGGCATGGCCATGTTGTAGCTACGTAACATGGTCGGTATTACACCGGAAGCTAATTTGTTTGCTCGTTTCTCAGCCCGTTATCGTCGCCAATATTGTCCCGGAAATGGGAAAATAAATAATGTATTTATTATTTTCAAGCCGTCAAACTCATGAATTCCGAACACAGACGCCTTGTTGCTAATGAGTAAACGACTATTTCGGTTGCCATGGCAACGGTATGGTAAACTTGAAGAATATGATGAGTTGGAAATCTGGATAAGGCGTACCCCGCACTCTCCATCTTTGACGCGCACACACGCACACATACACAATCTCTCTCTCTCTCTCTCTCTCTGAAGAACACTCACCCCCTCAGTTTGTCTCACCATAAAACTATCAACCATATGAGTTGGAGCTACGGTATTTATAACACGAAATCATATTTTTAATAGAAATTTGAATAATATTAAAATTTCTCGTTGTTACCCGACGGAAATCATTAGCACGTGGCTTCCTCTAATACATATACAAACATAAATCCGGATATTACCTAACCATGTTGGTTTAAGTTAATACATAATCGTCCGTCATTAAAACGTTGCGTTTAGTCATGTGGTCGCGTCTTGTTACCAGGTAACGTCATAGTCATCACGTGTTATTTCTACATTAATTCAGCGCTTGCTATTTCTCCATTATCGCATCACGTGTTATTCCTACAGCACGTGATCAGGTGTAGTATCGCCATAACGTCATCACGGGTTATTTTCATCATAAGTCACTCGTCACTATTACTTCATTATGTCACTACGTGTTATTGCCACATAATGCGATAAGCCATGACATGTTGTTCCCACACTAACACCACCACGGATCAGTCCCACATTACGCCACCACGTGCTATTCCCATCTTACGTAACAACGTTTTATTCCCACAATACGTCACCGCTTGTTATTTCCACATTACTTCACCAGATGTTATTCCCACATTACATAATAACGTGCCACTTTTATATTACGTCACCAGGGGCTATTCATACATTACATAATCACGTGCCATTTTTATATTACTTCATATTATATATCACCATATCTCATCGAATCACGTGTTTTGCGGCTATTACGTCATCACGATTTCACCTATTCTCATATCATCACAACCTCGCAAGCTGATACATCAACACGTGTTTCCCGTATAGTACGTCATCTTGTGTTTTAAGGATATTACGTCAGCATAAGACGTCACACGGTATGCCAAGAACTTCCAACAACCAATTCTTTTTTTGGGGGGGGGGCATTTCTCGACATATTTCATCAATATTTTCCGCCGTCAAAAGTCCGGTGTTACCCATTCATACGTCATCAAGAAAGGAAATCATGAATTGTCGGGATCGCGTGATCTATCATCCGCTAAATTATGTCCGGAACGTACAAACGGGATGTGACGTCATTCATCATGGACCAATATTCTCCGATTGCAATAGCCATGAAGCGCTTACGGCCAACCGAAATGGCCGCCAGGTGGCGAAATGTCACGCGGAAGAGGTTAAGAAAGGTGATATCCTGAGGGTATACCGCTGTCACGAAAGTAATAAAATATAAAATTAATTTAAAATATAGAACTTATAAATATTGGATTCTAAAAAAAAATATTTAAAATCGATTTAGACCAAGTACAAAGAGTCTCTATTT
>JAODUP010001122.1:55000-108888 GCA_025642065.1 Paralvinella palmiformis | reverse complement strand
TTTACCCCACTTGCGGTAGACGACTTGTGGAGTGGTTGAGAATAGCTCCTCCCCCACCACTCAGAGGGGAGCAGCGCGGAAAGATGGAGCCGAAATACCATGAGGGTGGTCACTGCCAGAGTGTTTTACATCCTCAGGGGGTCTTTAACGTCCCCCTTTATTTTAAACAATTCACGAACTAGCAAAATCAAGTATGTTGGTAAACAGCGGCCCATCGCCAAAGTATCTCGTCTACAGCTTGTGTACGATGTAATTTCAGATTGTGTTTTATTGGTGCTCGGAAGGGCGATCTTCCGGATGTTCTGGGTCTCATCCACGTCCGGTTCCTGTCTCCAGTTACGGCTCTCATCTTTCAAGTATGCACGTCACACTGAATCCGGGACAAAATTTCGCGGAACAAGTTATCACAGTACAAAATATACACGGACATAATCCCGCAATACAAAATACCGCAGGACTTAATCCCAGAAATTGAAAAGAGGGACAAAATCCCACGCTATAGAATTAAATTACCTAGTAATATCAGAACTACATTTTATCACAATAAGTTGTTGCATTCAAGCAGAGCTCACTGATACAAATTGCAATTGCAATTTATATTTCAACTAGGCTCCAATCGGAACAAAAGTTAATGTCAGTAATTAAGCGAGCTTGCTTGAGTTAATAAATAAATTTAAAAAGTGCTTAAATTTTATTGTGTGTGATTTTGTCCCCCTTTTCACTTTCTGGCATTACATCCTGTGATATTTTAAATTGCGGGATTATGTCTGGGTAGATTTTGTCCTGTGAAGATTTTGTCTGGATACCGTCACGATATATGTTGTTGTGTCCGGGCTGACTTTATGCGATGTTATTCCAAAAGTATAAAAATAAAATATTTAATTTAGTTTATTTATTTTTTATTTGTTTATACGAACTAAGTATCGATCGCAGAAGTAGATAGTTCAACGCTTTGGTTGTTTTTTTAATGACTAATGCTATGGAAAATATTTTTTTTTTAAATCAAAACAATTAAAATAATCTAAGCGACGAATTGTCGAACGTAATTCACATTCACAAAATAATCGCGATTTTTTCTCCTTCATTTTTACCAATTTAGCTTATAATAGCAATATTATTGATCTGTGTTGTCGATCTGTATCAATTGCTGAACAACCTTGTCTTCGTCTATACCATCTTCGACGCTCTAAATATCGCTGGCATGTTGTGGCTAAGATACAAACGTCCCGATATGCCAAGACCGATCAAGGTTAGTTCTTTCTTCCTTTTTTTTTTTTGGAGGGTGTTTCATCCCCACGGGAGGATTCCACAACAAACGAACCTAACCTTCTGTCGCCGCCATCTTTTCACCAGGTACCGATTATCGTTCCCATAATATTCCTCATATGCGAGATTGTTCTGATCGCAATTCCTCTGCTGACCCAAGAAATGGCAAATATCATTGGCGGCATCTTAGTAATGGCAGTTGGCGTGGTATACTACGGCATATTTGTACTATGGAAGAACAAGCCACGGGCATACAAGGCGTGGGTTGGTAAGTAGCGGCAGTTAATACTGAATACAGTTACGGCATTTATTATCTCTTTGTCAATGCCTAAGATTTATTATTGTAATACCATCTCACTGTTATGAAAGGTTTTAGTACGCTGTTTACGACGTTGAATCGCTTTAGAGGGTCGCAGTATCTCGCGCTGTGTGCTTAAAAACCAACTTGCTCAACAGCGATCCTACCGAATATTTCATGCTGTTGTTATTTTGCTTAAACCCCGAGGAATGGTGGTCTTTCTTGGTAAACGCTACAAGCGATGCTTAATTGCTGATTAGTATTATTTTGGGTGTTGTGACATCTAAAATAGTGTTTGGCTTGTTCACTTAAGTACAGACATGCTGAGAGTAATAAGGAAAAATGATTAAGTGCCGTTGATTTACGGCATCTTTGCGCACATGGTAGACTAAATTGAACCTAGGTGCTATAAACTTGTAGCCAACCTCACTACCAGCTGTGCCACAGTTGCCCCAAAGCGTTGACGACCTTGTTGAATATGTTACCCTTCTTATTAATACTATTCATAAAAATGTAAATGTTGCTGTTTCACGGCCACTTTTTGGAACGAGGTAAGCTAAATGGGTCGAACGATCTCCAAAGGTAATGAGCCAAAGTGAGAGACGAAACACCCTTCTAACTTAGCTCGGCCTAGGTTTGAATCCAGGTGCTATAGATCTGTGGCCAATCGCGCTACCAGTTAGGCCATGGGGGCACCCTAATACTATTCCTAGTCGCACTACTATAATGTAATGAAATATCATGATTGTATGATATTCAATAAATTTAACTTAATATCATTTTAACCCACTCTTTCATCCTGTAAAGGTTATGAAAAAAATATTTGAAGCTACTGTATAACCATAACATACTCATCTATAACATTGAAGTAATATATCTTTTCTATCTGATGATTTCAGGTATGCAAACAATACGAGTTCAAAAACTGTTAAACTGCGTGAAAGAAGATCCTGTATTTTAAGATTACATCCCAGAAAATATTATTTCAATGGATATTTCTTGGCTCATAAATACAAGGTTGCATACTCCAGCAGTCCAGTTTTAACCCGGACCAGAAAGAAAACTATCTACAGACAGCTGATTTTTTAATCGCCAGTTGACATAGATCTATTGATATATTTTCGTCAACAAAGTTGGCAAGAATTAGATTTTTTATTACATTATAATACGCACCTAAATATATTAGAAACATTTATGTACACACTTTCAGCCAGGACTCTCGCTTTACACGTATGACAACATCTTGAGAAGAAGAAAAAAAACTCTATTGACGCGTCATAAAAACTTTCATATTCATGAATAATTCATTAGTGCATGAATTGTAAAATACAGCGATGGGTCTTACTTTCTCGTGTAATTCGGGAATTTTTAAACAAATCCTTCTCAGATCCAAGTACATACAAATGTGAAAGAACTACAACTTTGTATTGTATTGTATGGTTTCTGCTTTGTAGTATTTTAGAAGAAGGAAATCTGCTCGAATAAAATTACTTGTCCTTCTTTGTATGCACCAGTTAATTAATGGACACTAAAATATAGTTAACTGGGACATCATAGGTTATTATAGTTTGAATTGTTAGAATAATAACACTTAACTATCTCTTGCGAATGCATATGTGGAACTACAATAAAAAGACAAAACCTTGAAACGTGAATAGAATTTTGACTTAAGGAAGCTCAATTCTTCTTGTGCATTTAATTGTATTTTAACTTCTAATATGCTATCACTGGCTGTGATGATGACGCGTCTTAAATTTATTTATGGATAATTTTAAGGGGTAATTCATCTATTTTTCAATGTACAGTAAATAAGAAGTATTTTTATTGTCTTTTTATAAAAACGCTTGTAAAGCTGAAAACTGTAATGCGGTAGACAGAGCACACGACATGCTGGCGGAAAAAAACCCATCTTCACTGGCTACATTCTGGCAAGATGCGAATGATGCATTCACAGAATTTCCCAAACGTTTCTCTGTTGCCATCTTGTTTTCAGTGTGATAAAGCTAATTAATGACATTTTAATGTTAGTATGAACTATAATATTTATTCCTAACCACCACCATCACCAATTTATCGATTAAGTAGGAACACACACACACACACACACACACACACACACACACACACATATATATATATATATATATATATATATATATATATATATATATATATAATGCAACTCCATGTAATAACAAACCTATATAATCACTCTCGTCGTAATAAAAAACTATGAACAATAAAATGATACTGTTAACATAAATAACATTGACATTTTACCGTCCGAACGACTATCTTTTTTTAATTCTCAACAAATGCTGCGATGGAAATACACTTTCAATGAAAACTACATTGGCAGCAGTTGGGGGGGCGTCCACCGTATCTCGGAAATGTAAATGTTACAATACACATGTACTACCTCCCCAAATCTAGAGTAAACGTCTACAAAGGAGTCCCCAGTAACAGACACACACCCACACACACACACACACACACACACAATGTATCCCAACTTTCCAGAATGTCCATTTGCCATCATTCTCTATTTGGTTGTCCGACTTAACTCGACCAACTTGATTTTTGTTGGGCTTGTCATCCCTGGGTATCGTCTACACGGATGCCCCTTTTTACATTCTCCGGAATACTAACACGTCCATATTGGTCTATACCTGATGATGATGTTACCAACAAGAATGTCATCCATCCTATCTTCCTTATAATTGTTTTAAAAAATGTATGTATTGTAATTTTTTTAACGTTTGCTGAGCCAACTGGAACTTGATAATTAGTACATATTTAAATAAGGGTTCTGTATGGGCATTATAACTCATTTTTATATGGTAATAATTACGTTTTGGTGCAGTATTTCTGTCCGATTCAATAACAAAAGCTAATTTTCTAGATTAACGGACATTTTGCGCTTAATAGGGTACATATAATGGTTGCTGTTATTACTGAGTAATATTTATTGACCCGAAAGAAACTAGACCGTGCACGCCCGCCGTCCTAACTTCCGGTCGGGGCAAAAAGGAACGCAAACTGCCTTAATCAGGTATATAAGCATGGTGAATTCATGTTCTGTTGTTGGTTGCATAAGCCGTCGAAGTAATACAAAGGGAATATTTTTTCATAGGTAAGGAACACAATTAAAGTGGCGTTTAAAGCGTTTTTCTGGCGTTTGATCCCAACTAGGCTAGATTTACGGACTTGCATAAAACGACATTTACATATTTTATGGCATATAATGGGACAGGAGTAATACACATTCTTTGCACATTCAAAATTATAGTGCACACATATCACAATAAATATTCATAGGTTCAAAACTCGAAGCACCGCCACCTCAAGGTTGCTTTTTGCCCCTACCGGAAGTCGGAGCTGTTTGGTCATGGCGGCCCAATCAAACACCACTGAGTGTTCGGTCTAGTTTTATTTCAGGTCATTGTTAATATTACTGTTCATTAGAAATAAATCGATTTGAAAATGTGCACGTATTAATAATGGCCGAAATTGAAGGGAAACGCATATGGTCCGCGATTTACTGCTTCACCGTGACGACTATACCGATTTAGAATTTACAATAGATGGCAGCGAACCTTCCCAGTTGGCTGGTTGGGTGAAAAACTACTACAGTACCGCAGCCTGGATTCGAACCTCCGACCTCCCGCACAGCATGACGATGAGTAAGAAAGTCCGACGCTCTAACTCTCTAGGCTATCATGTTTTAAAAGTAATTAGCAAAACCTTGTTATGGGCGTGTTCTTTCCTTAGTTTCAGCAGTTTAGAGTCCTTAGAAACGTTACCTCGACTAATGGGTCTACTTGATTATGGATAATTCTAAAGTCCAAAACAGATAACCTTAGTCACACCACAACCGTCCTTTGGGGGTGGGGTGTAGTGGCGTACTCTGACGTCAAACTCAAACAAACGGAAAAATGACCGATATACTATCGTCCCACAATCACCAACATTGACCACTATCTCAACACTTTAACAAATGAGTGCCCACCCACGTAATATCGTCATCTGACCGGAAAACTCATCAGCAAGCCAATTACAATAAGATGTACCCAAAATTGAAAGGTAACAACGGGATTTAGCCAGAGAACAATCCTTCCAGAGGTCCTCTGCTGCAGAGAACAAATTCTGGAAAGCCGATTCCTGTCATAATCGATAATAAATGATTTTTCGCCCAGTAGATGTCGATCAAATATGCAAATCTATTTAATAAATGCAGATACTCTAGAAGACACCGAAAGCAGGAGAAATCATAGTTGAAACATTATGCACTCACATGGACGCCTTACAACATACACATCTTGCTTATAAACGCGACTATTTGGCGTTGGTGTAATCAGGTGTTACAGACAACGTACGCATCTGGACAGACTTCATCGAGGGTTTTTTTTAATGGCGAGGGAGCTTCTTGTCTACTACGACATGAGGCTATTCGTTAACAAAAAAAGTTTCCCAGTAAAATACAGTAACTATTGGATAATTTGAATGATAATAAGCCGACGAATGTTTACGGATCCAACAGTATATATTCTGAAAATGCTGAAAATTGGCTAAACGTAGAAATCCCACTTTTGGCTAAACGTAGAAATCCTACTTTTGGCTAAATGTAGAAATCCCACTTTTGGATAAATGTAGAAATCCCACTTTTGGTTAAATGTAGAAATACCACTTTTGGCTAAATTTAGAAATCCCACTTTTGGCTAAATTTAGAAATCCCTCGTTTTTGGATAAGTGTAGAAATCCCACTTTCAACTAAATGTAGAAATCCCACTTTTGGTTAACTGTTGAAATCCCACTTTTGGCAAAATGTAGAAATACCAATTTTGGCTAAATTTAGAAATCCCACTTTTGGCTAAATTTAGAAATCCCGCTTTTGGATAAGTGTAGAAATCCCACTTTCAACTAAATGTAGAAATCCCCTTTTGGCTAAATGTAGAAACTTTTAAATGTAGAAAATTTTAAATGTTTTTTAAATGTATAAACTTTTGGCTAAATATAGACATATATATATATATATATATATATATATATATATATATATTGGACAAGCATATTTGCAGTTGTCGAAATAAATTTGAGTGAGTGGTTTTATAGTTTACAATGGTGATTAATATCCAGTAGCAGACCTTCTGTAATCAGTCATATACATGTCATGGCACGGATAACCTAACTTGTGAAGGATCAACGAAAAGATGTTGGATTACTGAGACTAAAATATTATCCACTGTCTAGTATTTACAAGTGGAGTAATCTAAAAATACTGTTAACTTCTGACCATGGGTTAGGGTAAATTATCACTCTGCACGCTTAGTCAGCAACCAGTATTTTATCAGTCGATCATTTCCAGATCATGGTATATAGAAATATCAAATATTCCATCACCTGAAAATGTTCATCATACGTATCATCATAAGGTGCCCGTGCAGTTTCATTATGAAGTTTAAACTTATTTCATCGATGTTGACATTATGACAGTTTTATTCCCTGTTGATCCTACTGAGATGTGACAACGTAGAACAAAAGTTGAAATTATGTTGTATGATGTGGCGACCTTATCTATCCACCAAAATTAAATATAGAAATGGTGTTTTATGCTTGATGGGATTTAACAAATCCTGCAGTGTAATGCAACTTTCGGCATTGATAAGTTGTTGTAACATGACGGAGGCGTGCTGAAAACGGACATCACGGGTGGGAAGTCAGTTAATATATGTATGTCCGTGCGTGCGTGCGTGCGTGCGTGCGTGCGTGCGTGTGTGTGCGTGTCTGTTTTGCATATCACAGAAAACAGGGGTAGTGAAAGCGGTTCCTGTAACGAGAGAAAAGCCAATAACCGAGGAGGAATCTTACATGTATATACCACGAACATAAAAACAGTTGATTTCGACTCTCTAAACAATGAAGGATAGAAAAATGTTTACAAGATAATTAACAAAAACAAAGACGAAATTTAATATTTTATTTCTTCAAGCAATTTGTTTTTTGTAATATGCAGCAATTATACGGAGAGAAATCTGACCGAGAATCAGCTCACAGAGTGTGGAATCAGTTGCCAAATCGTATTAAACTTGAAGCAAGTAAAGATATATTTTGTAAGGTTATTAAAGCCCACTTAGTTGAATTAGTCTATTTTTACTACATAAAATCAGTGCGTTTATGTATAAAATGTGTTTGTGCCATAAGAGCTTAGAGTATGTTTTAATTACTTTTTAACTGTAAAGCGCCTTATCGCAATTCAAGTTGACTAAGGCGCTATATAAAAAAAACTATTATTATTAATATTATTATTATATGGCAATCTACAATAATGCGGACAAATAATTATATGCATAATAGAAAGACAGAATACCAAAAATATGCTCCTTTATTTCCATAGATTATTTTTATAGACGGTGTATTATTTTTGTATTCAATTTCAATCCTATGTCAATTAATATTTCTGTAAATTTTCGATCAGTCGGTATACACTATGAACATCTTTCAGAACTGTAAATCGGATATGAAATGCGTGGCTATTTATTTATTGGCAAAGTTTCGCGAATGTGAGATTCGAGGTTTAGGCAAAAAGTGCACATTAGGGATAACAGTATTTATTGCCTGATATACTGAGAAAATATATGAAATTAATGGAAAATACGTAAATATGGTAATAGGTAGGAGAAAACAAACGCTAATTATATAATAACAATATTTTACCATTTCAAGTGGCTTTTAAAAGTTCGAGTCTCTATTATAGGTGTAAAACATTACTCGATATTTATAATAATTATAGTTTGGTCTAATATATTACACGGACGCATTATGATCTAGCTAGTCATACAGTAACAAAACCTTTATCAATATCTTAAATACAACAACAGTACCGTACATACGAGCGTCATTGGTCTACGTTGTAACGGGTTCTCTGAAGTCTCGGTGTCTTTCAATGTCCGCTAATTCTATAAACCCAGCTACGGCCAATTTAGTAAACGTGGAAGGCGTTTCGCCGTGAGGAAGATCTTAAATGGTGCAATGAAATCTGTAGACGTTTTACGGTCAAACTTAATGAGAACAAATAAGTTAGGTGTTTGATTTTCTTCGTTGTCATAGTTATTCGGATGAATAAACGATTCGATTTTAAACTGTAGAATAACGTAAGATCCGCTATTAATCGACGCCACTATAAACCTACTTTAAGAGTAAGATAAGACGAATTATTGAATAGACGGCTATTTTAACATGACGATGAAATACACTTCATCGCATTACCATGGTAATAAAGATTATAATAAAAATTTATAAACATAATAAATGCTTTAGTCTACGAAGAAAGGGGAAAACTATTGATATAGAAATGTTGGATGTTTTACGGCCACTTTTATGCACGAAGTAGGCCAAATGGGCCGAGCGACCTCCAAAACGTAATGAGGCGAATTCAAAGACGAGACAACCTTCAGGCATGCTCAGGTCGAGATTTGAACTCAAGTGGTCGAAATCTGTGGACAACCGCCCTATCAGTTAAACTGCGGAGGCTCCCCGCGATTGATATAGAAATTTTTAAACACATTAAGAAAACATACGCTTGATATGATATGGTATGATATGATATGGTATGATATGATGTGATATGATATGATATGATATGATATGATATGATATGATATGTTATGATATGATATGATATGATGTGATGTGATGTGATGATGATATGATATGATATGATATGATATTATATGATATGATATGATATGATATGATATGATATGATATGATATGATACGACCAGGTCCAAATCATATACAATTCAGATTATACAAATCTGTTCGGCAACATCGCTCACATCCGATGGCACCTACAGATTCAATCTGTTCAGAAAACTATGATGTTTATCACTATCCGAACTACTAAGGTGTCTCCAATTAATAAATGTAATATTTTAATGTACAATAGAGTGGTTTTATATATTTGTTGATAAAGTAGTAAGTAGTCTGTCCTCTTAAACTTAAGATCAATGTTTGAAATTTTAGTGACATTAGTTTCTATTCCATTCTCTTGTTATGTTAGAGACTCGCCAGTGATTATTTGTTTATATATATATATATATATATATATATATATATATATATATATATATATATATACATATATATATATATATAATATATATATATATATATGTGTGTGTGTATGTGTGTGTGTGTGTGTGTGTGTGTGTGTGTGTGTGTTTGTGCAATTTAAAGCCACATTATACATTGAAATCTCGGTTGTAAGCAAGAAAGAAACAGGAAAAAAACTGGAAAAAAAACCCAGGAAAAATAAACACCAAAAATTTAAAAAAAAGTATCTTAAAGTATGCCACAAATATTTATAAAAAATGTTTTTAGCAATAATAACTTTTATAATGTATCCTAGCAAAACAATATTGCCGTTTCTTTTTATTAATATTCGCCTTTCAACCAGAATCTAATATGTGTATTACTCGAGTTATGAATTGACTAGGACACTCTGCTATAGACAAACTTATCAGAACTATCTATTCGTTAGCTTCACTACAAGTAGAATTTTTCGACAAATTGTATAGAACGCCCCAAAATATGAATCCATAACACAAGCCTAATAATCTTTTCTTTGGTTAATTTTTTTGACTGTGGGTTAAACATGATGTTGCTAGTAGATCGAATATTGAATAGGCCTTTCCCATAATATCGGTAAGGCTTTATAACGCCCATAGATAAAAACTTAAAATGAACAACGAAATACATTTGGGGATACACTATTTGGAATATCATTATAAGAATGCGTTGCCACATATTTATAACACCTGGCTTCAAATCCCGGTCAGAAGGTTGTTTCATCTTTCACTTCGTCCCATTACCTTTGGAGGTCGGCCAGCTCATTTAGCCCACATTGTCTACAAAACAGCAAGATTTACATATTTACACACACGCACGCAGGCGCACGTACAGAAGTTAATTGTTGTACAGATCCAGAGCTGTGGTTAAGGCGTCAAAAAACGTTTGCGGGAGGTTAGGAGTAAATCGCGTATATTTTCAAGGCGCGAAATAGTAATTAGCCGAACCTCATCCAAGCCTCCTCTGGCCATTGTTGGTGAGCATAACTCATAGCCTATTGTTTTACGAGACAACTACACAAATTATTTAAGGCAGTGTACGGCTTCGGTCAAAGCTCGAAAATAACCTCCCCCCCCCTCCCCTCCCGAGGTGCTCCTAACCAGCCACGGAGGAAGATCGGTAAATGACCCGCTAAGCGGCGAGTTCGTGCTTAATCGACGAATTATCGAGGGATTTAGATACCGTTACATCGCTGGGATCTGTTATTAATTAGGATTGTTAGTGGTTTGGTCAGGGCTTTAGAGATTTCCTCTTTTGGATGGCTTAACTGTTTGTAAATGGGGGGGGGGGTAGCCTTATGATTATTGTTATGCTAACACTTAAAAGACTAGACCGAGGTCACTACAACCGCTCCAGGTCGTCGGCTCGAACGATTTGACGGCATCGGGCTAATCCATTCGGATCTTCTACTTTGGCTGGAATATCTGCCTAATATTAATTAGATTAATTCGCTCTTTCCTGGTTGTTTTTAATTGAGAGCGGTTTATCCGATTGAACTTCCGATCGGATAGACGGGGGGGGGGGAGACTCTTAAGGGCAATATATTGACACGACGCTGCGAAGCCGGTCAAAACAAAGGCGTACGTGCGACCAATCCGTGGTATCGCCCAGCTTCGTCAACTCGTCGCTTCGGAAAGCCATTCCCCGCGCGCAGGCGAGGCCAAGGAATGGCCATTTGTTTCGTGCTGCCACCTGGCGATCGTATTCCAAACCGTGGCAGCGACCTCGCGAAAGCGGCGAAAGAACCAGAGCGAGAGAGAGAGAGAGAGAGCTTTAATGGCTAAATGTTGCGCTGGCGGGGCGAAACAAACGGGCTAAACGCGGATTAAGTGCGGCTTTTAACCGGCCCGGATCTTGGGCGTCGGCCGAGAAGTGTCCATCGTCGCCCTGTGCCCGGTCCGCGAGTCCAGATTCGCCGCAGGTGAGTGTCCGGAGTCGGTTTTCGTCTGCAAGTTCGATTGGTTGTTGACGTTGCCGACAGTACATCAGCTGGTCGGGCTGTGGCCGGCTCTGAACGGCTCGGTGGCGCCGTGGATCGTGTCGATGTTAGATAGTACGGAAATTGACCGAAATCCGGCCAGATTCGACGGGGGCTCCGTCGTCGATCCGGCTGACGCTTCTCCGATTTACGTCGGTCGACCTGGGCCGAGAGAGATTGATTTAACCCTCCCGTTGTTGTTTTTTTGGATCATGGATGTAATAATAATGCGAATAGGTTGGCCGTAGTATGGACAGTAGTATAGGGGCCACCGGCCAGCTATCAATAGTAGTGAGATATGTTTGATCAGAGACAGTGAGTGGGTGGGTGAGTGAGTGTGTGTGTTAATGAATTTCAGATCCGTGAAATTCAGCTCACCCGCCTCTTGAATAAGCTATTACTGTTAGCTGATGTGGCTAATAACAATGTGTGTTAAACATGCCGCTGTTATTGTCAGGTCTCCGAAATAGGCATGTTTTTATTTGTAGACGGACTACTCTTACTTGGGGGGGGGGGAGATTTGACTGCTGGCTGAGATATTGTATCTGTGTATGGTATTTAATGTGGGAGTTAGACAGACTAAAACACAGTAATAATTTTCTTGGAGTAAGCAATGTATGCGTTTTATTGGAAGAATTTAAAAAAAATAGTTCAATTAAAATTTTGTTTTGACAATCCTGCTAGATTTGATTTTCCACATCTTCCCAACATTATCTCTGGATGCAGTTCAGTTACTGCTAAATGTTTCACTTGGGTGGGGAGGGGAGGGGGAAACTGACGGGATAAGTACTATTTCAACAAAAAATTATCATTTCATCTCATTTGTCATCTAACAGCTTAAGAACTTGACCTTATCGCACTGATTAATGGCTGCTCTGCTTGAGGGTTGTCGTTACTTTTTACGTGAAATTAATCGCTTAATGTCCCTGAGGAATAGTATTTTTTATTTATCGGGATGAGGATACGTACAACTCATTTCATCTCTACCTCCCGTGTTCTCGAATGAGGGAGTACAACCTCACGGGATCTAGACCCCATCGTTCATTTATATTTGTTGACTATCTGTACTCCGGGCCAACACATTTGTAATCAAGGTTATCTGGGAAGCACCAGGAATTAGTGCCAGACTGTCCAGTACTCTTTGAAATGGTGAAAATACAAATTAAACAGCCTCAATAATTGTAATTATGTGGGGTTTTTTTAAATATTTTTAATAATCTTGAGTTTAGTTGTTAGCTGCTCGTAGATATCCAGTAACGACTCCTTATATACGACTCGCAACACGTGTGGCCACGATCAATCCCCTCATTTAATCATTATCGACATATACTGAATAGTGATTTAATCACACGCATATGCTGTTACCTGTTACTAGATTATTTCATGTTTATGGTAGATATATATCATAACACGTGACAGGCTAGGTAACTTTATGGAGTCCCGTTCTTTTCAACGTTTTGGTGTGGATGAAGCAAAAATTTAATAATTTGAGCTTCAGTCTTAAAGTAACATATTCAGTACTTGCTATGTATTTTGATGGCAGTACGTGTGGCTGAATTTTGTTTCTAGATAGAAGCATCGATTCCACCCTTTATGTTAACTCCCAGTGTTTCCCACTGTTCTGGGAAATTGACAGCCACCATTGCAATTAACGGTGTGGAGCTGGCTGGTTTATTTATGTTTTCAAAGTCCTTATTTTTGCGTTTGAGTCTTAAGTACGAAATAGATGTACCGAAGAGGATGTGTGTTGATTGGGTAGTTGAGGATAAACTTAGAAGAATCCATTATAAAGATTTGATTGAAAGGTTCTCCCCATTTAAAGACTCTCGGTGATATATCGAGTAATTCAAGTTTGTAATATAATCAGCTGGATGTACAACAGACTCATCTCGTTTGGATGTACTTCTGTGGTGATGTTGGTGGTGCACAATCAGACATGTCGTCAATTCCGGAATTGGAATTGATGGGCAATTTTGGAATTGCGTATTTAAAAAAAATGGAATTGGAATTGAGGTTTGCTTTAAAACAAATTTAAATCCAAAAATTAATTTGCCTTTTAATTCAGAAATATTTCTTCCATGACAATCCTACTTAGAATATAAACTATTCGGAGTATGTATGGACCTACTCGTGGTAAAAAGAGTAGGTAAAAAATTTGGAGATGAATTTCAATTGACAAAGCTGCACCCATCTAAATAGTGAGTTCACATCCTGGCCTTCTTTGTGGCCTGTTTCATCCATCAGTAAATAGCGTTTTACATTCATCTGTCCAGGTTTTGGCCTCTCAACCATGTGATTCAGGTTAAGATCAGTGCCTCGGATAACTAGGTAGTTAGTTACCCTTATGTTCACCAGACTGTGAACACCTTCTTGCAAAAAGATCACTTCAAATTATATCATAATTCATATTTATGATGTAATAATTGTCATTTGTTGTCTTGAGCATGTTATAATAATATAATTATATACAAAATGTATATAGCATCCTATATAACCTGTAAGAAGGTTACTCTAAGGTGCAGTGGTCTTCGAACCTCCAGATTGTGTTTTCCAATGTGGCTGATGCCTATTTATTCCATATGTTCTAAGTGTGACCCCAGTGCCGAGACTGGACAACTCGACTCATTTGTTGTCTAGAATTTGCACATGTGAGAAATATAGATGGCCAGCCTATTTACTAAGTTGAGACATTTGAAATATTAACACAACCCTTGAAAGTTGAATATCCAAGCTTGTCTTATCTACTCGGCTTTTTGTTGTTGGTGAGGATGTTCCTTTGTTTGTTTTCTCTCTCTAGTTCTGAAAAGCAAATATTTTACTAACAATGAGTGAATTGGCCAATATATATACGTGGCTCTGCTCAGACCATCTTGGTAACTGATCGGTGACTTAGCCGCAGCTTTACCGGACATTGTGTATATATAAGCAATTAAACAGAAAGCAGGCAGTGGTATACAGGCATGCAGCACTTGTTGGATATGTCCCTGTGTGTGGATGCACACAAGGAGCTACCCAAACACACAGAGCCATACATTATGTGGATATATCATATTCTTTAAGAATGTCTGTTGGTGATGAACCTCGTATTATGTCCCTCTTTAACATAAACTCTTCAGCTTAAACCAATGGACATGGACCTAGTAATAAAAACTGTTTTACTTATGATAATGATATTACTGTAGATTGAGTCAATCTGATTGACTAATATGGCCTTTCACCTTTTCAGGTGAGACTCATCACAATATATATATATATATATATATATATATATATATATATGCTAAAATTTGACACATAGGCATGCAATGAGTGGGTGTCATTTTTGTAGTGACAAAAATTCTAGCACAGCATCATGATGTAATATTATATGATATAACAACATTAGAATGTAGAGTTGTACATATTATTTAGATGTTCAGTTCTACAGCATTATGCCCACATATGGACAACTAGGTATAGATGTGGGGGGAGGTCCATCTCAAAAACTGATATATATATATATATATATATATATATATATATACTCACACGTCTTAAAACAGTCATAGTAAAGGTCGTCTTATAATAAGATGACCTTTAAAGTATTACATGGCCATCATTTGTGTATGATAACAATGATATAGGTGTCATTTATCACATCGTTTATGATGGTTATCGTCAACTAGTAGCCCTTTATTTAAATCTAGTTTCAAACTATAGCCTATGTTATTAACATTGATTGATCGGCCAATGCCCAGGAGATACCCAGTTGACCAGACATCGTCACACAGCTGCCGCGTTAATGCATTCCAATATTTTCTTAATTAATTCCTATTCTGTTACTATTACTATCGGCATTAATTAGGACGCAAGTTTTGAAATGATCCGCCTGTATCATACCAGGCGACAGCTGGTGATTGTCTATAAACAGGTGTCACTGTTTACACTCCGGTAAGGCTGCATACTGACTGACCCCGATGAAAATCCCTTGTTCTCTAGGCGTACTCTTTGATCTGAATGAATGTAACAGACGTTGGTACTAAGCGAACGTGTACATACACAGACCAGATCCATGGGGATTCTATACTGGCACAGGTTTTCTCCTATAGCTATTCACCTGGAATTTGTTAGGTGTGCTGGTTCCCACTGTGCAAAGTTCCTACCCACCCGGCATTTGGGTAGTGGGGTTTTGCACAATGAACAGATATGTATGGCAGCTGCCGAAATGTTGTCTGCACATACAAAGGTATCTGTGTGGTGTCCAAACACAAGGGCCATGAGCATGTTGTTCAATCATTCCAAGCAAGTGTTGCTTTGTATTTCTGTGGCTTGGGTTTTGTGCCATTTAGGGCTGGTTTCTACAATATTGGCAGAGAGACTATTTAGTCAAGATTGATTAAATATCACTGTCTGATACAGCTTTATAAATTTGCCTATCAGTGTAATTTGGTGACTGATGACATGCTTGTTGGTGTACACTCCTGACCGATGACATGTTTGTTGGCGTATGCTCTTGGCTGATGACATGTTTGTTGGTGTACACTCCTGGCTGATGACACGTTTGTTGGTGTTTGTGCATGACTGATTATATGTTTGTTGGTGTATGCTCATGATTAATGATAAGTTTGTTGGTGTACACTCCTGGCTGATAACTTGTTTGTTGGTGTACACTCCTGGCTGATAACTTGTTTGTTGGTGTATGCTACTGGCTGATGAAATGTTTGTTGGTGTATGCTCTGGCTGATAACATGTTTGTTGGTGTATACTCATGATTAATGACATGTTTGTTGGTGTATACTCATGATTAATGACATGTTTGTTTGTGTATACTCATGATTAATGACATGTCTGTTGGTGTATACTCATGATTAATGACATGTCTGTTGGTGTATGCTCATGATTAATAACATGTTTGTTTGTGTATGCTCATGATTAATGACATGTTTGTTGGTGTATGCTCATGATTGATGACATGTTTGATGGTGTATGCTCATGATTAACGACATGTTTGTTGGTGTTCACTCCTGGCTGATGACATGTGTTTTGGTGTATGCTCACGACTGATGAAATGTTTGTTGGTGTATGCTCATGATTGATGACATGTTTGATGGTGTATTTTAGCCAGAAATAATTACTGTAGTAATATTTTTCTGACAATATCAGTTTTTACTTTGACGCTGTGTAATGATGACGTGAACATGGTTTTCAGATGGGATTCATGATAACAAAAATAAAACGTCTTATTGCCAATGCGTAATATTAATAATATAAATTGAATGAAGGGCACTTCTTAGCAGGAATCATTAAAGGCGGCCAGTATACAGGGCTTGACATTAACCTTTTTGCCACTTGTCATGTCGGACGAATCACACTTCATTTTTAATTGTCCAGAAAAAATTGACTCAAGAACAATCGAAAATACGACTTGACACGGCGGACAACCAAGCCTGTGAATAGGCGGACAACCCCGTTAATGTCGAGGCCTGGAACTATATGAGATGGCCAAAAATATTATTTGGTAAAATTTGAAAGATGGGTATTGTTTATCTGAAACTCAACTTTGAATGGATGAGTTTTAGGACGATTATTATATTGTGGAATAGATCATCCACTTATACACAATCCACCAACCTGTTCCACAAAGGTGAAGCTGCTACACTAAATCCGCAATGATTGTGTGACCTAAATCAGAACAGACGTAGCTGCAAAGGTGTACGACCGGTCACGAGTCGAGAATTTCGGAGCGCCTTCTGATGGACAGTAACTTTCTGATATTCCCAGTTAATAAAAAAAAGACGAACGTGACGCGAACTGCTGTTCGTATTGCTGTTTTAACCGATTCAACACAACAACAGACAACAACAAAACAAAACCAAAACTGGCGAGAAATACTTCAGCTCTCCTGATGTATGTACTCTCGTTTGTTATCTAACGTGAACATGTCTCCTGTGTTGTAGCCTGATAATCTTAACACACCGGTCCGTGATGTCGCCTGACAGCTGCTGAATCAGTGCTGGGTTAGGCCCGATAATGCCGTGATCATTATGATCAGAAGTTGTGTGTAATTGGAACTGCATGGGGTCCACCCCACTCGGCTTACGACGACGACGACGATGATGATAATAAGACCCCCGAATGTTGACCCACTAACTTTCACCAGTCTCTCTCTCTCTCTCTCTATCCAGAGATACCCAAATTTGCTAATAAACCCGTAATACTCGTTGCAGGTGGTAATGGTAGCACACCAATGAATGACTCATTGTAAGTCAATACCCGGTATCTAGTTCTCTCTCGTATCTTAAGTATTCCCGGGGATTTGTTTGTTATCATTCCCAACCAACAACTGTGACTTTGTTTATTTCTATAATCAGATAGCTAGAGTGGTATCGCTGAACCTGGCCCGTTCTGACAGTAAACAGACTTAGGTCAGCTAATGTTTTATGGTAATAAACTGAGTTATACCATCAGGTAATATAAACCAATAATACGTTGTTAGTATGTATTGTTTGACTTTTGCTAGTTCGAAGACAATTAGTGTTAGTACTTCATTTATTTATTGTATTTTTTTGTGTGCAAATATTAATGGGTTTTCAGTAATGGCTAGATGCTTGGCCAGTAACTTCTCCATCGGTAGTTGGCCGATTTATGTCGAAAAGAAGACACGTTTCAGGTGATGATGATGATGATGATTGATGTTTTACGGCCACGTTTGTGCATATGGTAGGCTAAACGAGCCGAGCGACCTCCAAAGGTAATTAATCGAAGTCAGAGATGAACCACCCTTCATATATGCCCATGCCAAGATTCGAACTTAGGTGGTAGTGATCTGGGGTCCAACGCGCTACCAATTAGACTAGGGAGTGGTTGGGGAAATTATTTGTTCATCGTTCAGGTATAATAAGAAGATGTGTTGGTTGTATCTTTTAGCTGTTAGAGATAAAATCCAATTCATTTCCTGGTAACTTACTGTTAATTGCTTTGTTCAAATAACTAACTAACCAAGTGCCATAAATGCTAGAAAGGGGGGTGGGGGTTCCATGTACAACATTGTTTTTCCATTTTTTGTCAATTTGAGACTAAAATATATCTTCAAAATAACATGCACCAACTTTCATGGGTGTTCAATCATGCAACAATAACATGACACTGTACTTGTGATATTTTGTTGAATATTTCATTTAGTATTTTGATTAACCTTGTTGGATTATCTTGTCCATGCACACACACACACACATATATATATATATATATATATATGTGTGTGTGTGTGTGATCACGGAGATATATAAAGCAGTTACATGTAATATTATTTTTGGGGATACAAGTATATTAATTTTCTTTCGGGTGTTATGGAGTTAATTTATGTAGTTGGTATGTGTGGTGTGAATAATGTGCCAGAACAAATTGAAACTTGATAAAGAGAAGCAGGAAATAAGAAACGAGTGGACGAAACAGTCTTTTCTTATTCTATTTTGGTGAAAATGACTGCTAATAACTCACATGAGAAATAAGCACAGGTCATGACACAAATCAATAACAAAGTTCATGATAATTCGAAAATGGAACATGTATCACGTATGACAACTTATAGAGGTGTCGGCTTTACTTCCTTGACACTTCATTTTTGGGTCGTTGTGGAAGATCAGGAAGAACATGTTCCCCGTAGAAGGTTTCCAATTTTGAGGAAGCCATTTCCTCGTCGACTTGCTTCCTCAGAGGTCAGACAATGGATGGCGGTGGAATCCTACCGAAGGACGTCAGCAGTCGGTTCCCTTCACTGAGTGTACGGGATTACTTTCCTCACACGATCACTGGCTAACAATTATGGAGAGAAAAAAACCTGACTAATGATAGTTCATCCGGTTAGTCGGGGAGTGTTGCCAGATAGTGTTATTATTGTAGTATGTAAATAGCCCATAAGGCACCCCTGGTTGTTAGGGCCCAGTAAACCTACTGGGTGACAGCTGCTGGCGAGATTGGACTGGAATACACGTGGAAATCTTCGTAGGTTTTCTTTGAATGGGGCAAAACTCGGTAGTCGATTTTTGTGGCTGGCACCGCTTTTTGAACAGAAACAATTAAAGATAAGCAAACAAAGCAAAGAATAGATTGATTTTTTTTTAACCGAGTGCTGGTGTTATCTGGTGGCTGCGATTACCTAATAAAAATTAATTTCATAATTGTTAGATCGCCGATATGTAGATTAATATTTTGCCCTTTCGTCTCCTTTCATCTCTTCCGTGGCCATTAATTGCCAGGGACGATAGTTTTAGTTTGACATCCAACCGTCATTAATTTAGCACGCCGTTATTTTTGGGCTCCGCCGTTCTGTGATGGCGAGTTGAGTTCGGAAGTGTTAATTAATGGGTTTATTCTGCCGTTTGTTTGTTCAACAAGTATATGTATTCGATTTCCCAATGCTGTCTGGGTTATTCGAGTATGGCGGTGTATGATCCATGGAGAGGCAACCGTTGCCCGGGGAAGATGTCAGTCAGTCAATGTCCGCTGGCCTTTGCCCATTGCCCGAATCTCAGCAAGCAGTATGGCACACCGCTTCCGCCCCCCCCCCCCGTTCGGTGAGTAGAACATTTCTCGGCGCCACGTTTCGCACGCACGTACTAGACAGTAACCCATCTCTTGACCGATTCGGATGGCCGCATGTTCGGACTGAACCAGCCCGCGATTACGTAAAAGACCAGGATGGATTTGAACCAGAACCTCTCGCGTTTTAGTATACCACTCTATCCGGTGTGTGTGTGTGTGTGTTATTGCCGTTCTCACAGACTGTGTTTGCTACACGAAGTTTGGCTCTAGTTTTCGAAACAGGTCTTACTGTTTATGACTGTTATGATTATAGTTAGTGGGACAGGTGCTGTAATGTTATAAATAGTTCTGTTCGTCCGGATTATTTCCCGGTTGGCTACTGTTTGTGTGTGGGAGGGGGGGGGGGTTGTTCTCTTCTCGCCGGCGTGTGGCTGGCTGATGTTCGTCCGGATTCGTCTCTATCCGATCCGTGGCAAATGGTTGTCCGGATTGTCCTTCGCCTAAAGTTTGTATGGATTGTTCGGTGCGTTTGTATATCCGTGTTCGTGTATTTTGTTGCCCATGTCTGGCTAGTTAATGTGTTTGAGCTTTTGTTTAACATAGTGCCAGCTGTGCTATGTTTTACGCTACTTCACATTAATTCAGGTTTTATAAGATTAAAAAAAAATTCCATGATGATTTCCTGCAGATGTTTATTGTAATTATTGTTTCATTTCATTTTAATCATGTTTATCATGGCTCTTGTATTATTCATGCAAAATATCACTTTAACTTAGCACAACTGAGTTGTAATTATTTCAGCTCTATTCTTTTATGAATAATTAACCTACGTTTAATTGTATGCTTTGCAGTTATTGGTTTTTTTATAATATAATTATTGCATATTTGATTTAGAAGATCTGTACCATATGCATGGGGAAATATCCCACAAGTGCGGGTATCAGTTGGGTTCGAATTCAGACGTGAAGGTTTCCAGGGCTGTGTCCAGTGTGCTACAAGTGAGTGAGTGAGTTGTTTGTTTAGCCGTTGCAACTCTTTAGGGAAACATCCCACAGGCATTGGTATATATGAGTCAGAATCGATCTCACAACTTGGAGGTTTGTAGCGCAGTGGTATAACCGCTGCGCCGTCAGAGACCCTTACTTTCCGACTGGAATTCAGTCAGCTGGTTTATGTGTGTACAATTTGTTAATTAGTCGGTGTACTCGGTTAGCGGGCTCTGAATAGGCGCATCTTCTTATTACTCCGGTTCTGAGCCAGCCAGTTTTCTTGTCATGCTGCTGTCGTTCAGCTGGTCGGTTAGTATTACGCTCCCTCGCACGTTAACCCCAGCCCGCACTAGTTAACCTCCTATCAGCTTACACCGGTCACCACTACGAGTACACACGGTCTAAAGCAAACTAGCAGCTGGGTGTAAATTGATGGCTAACAGCCTACCTCTATAGCGCCAGCCAGCCCATTGACGTACTCAGAAGGAACGCTCCCTTCCCAATAAAAAAATCAATCCCTGGCTAGGCGAAAGAGAATATCAGTAGCCAGTATATCAAATGGCGACGACAGAGAGTGGTGCGATCGTTCTGCGGTGGTACTGTTGTGGTCGTAACGCCGTATTGAAACTATGAAATGTGTATTCGAAGGACTGGATCGGTTGGTCGTTGGAAATTGTGTTCGTTGTCAACCGGTGAGAAATAACGCCACCACACTCTTAGCGTGTACATATCACACCTGGTCATTGTCCTTAATTAATTAATTGTCCAATACCAAGTCACGGATGTGGTGGATGACCAAGAAGTAGGCACGACACACACACACACACACACACACACACACACACACACACACACACTCTCTCCGTTCGTAATATGGTCGTCTACGCTCACGTTTGGCTGAAGACCGTTAAGAATATTATTAGTAGCCGAAGTTGGTTTTGGCCTGTGAATGATGCTAAGAATTGCTAATCATTTCTGACAAGTGTAAACCATTGACTTGTGCATGCCGGAGGCAATACATGTTGGCACATTTGTTTCGCGGCAGAAGCCGATAATTGTGTGGCTTTGGTTCAGCCGGGGGGGGAGGCTGTTTATTAGGTGTTATAGGTGGCAAACTATAGATTCATCCTGTAGCTGCTGGTCTCCTTTTTTCTCTCTCTCTCTCTCTCTCTCTCTGCGTGTGTGTGTGATCTCATTAAGAACTGTTCAATTTTATTTCATTTTATAATAATATCCCAACGGGGGATTACCTACAAGCTGATGACGTGTGAATAGTTTCTCCGAAGCAGTCCACTCACAGGTAAAGTCATGCATATAATAAGGCCCTTTCTACACTACAGGTGAGAGACCCTTAGCTAACCCACAACATGTTCAGATACAGAAAGCATAACTCTTCCCATGGTCACATCTATTAAACAGATAATCCGCAAATACGGCCATTTTGTGTCACAATAGATTATGGCTACAGAGACAATAGATTATGGCTACAGAGACAATAGGTGATGACTACACAGACAATAGGCGAGGACTACAATAAATGATACGAGACGATTGTCATCTTAATACCTGTTGGATATCATACACGCCACATCATGGATGTGATGTAATGGTTAGAACATGTTGAATGGCGTAGCTGATGGTGGCTGTCAGAGTTAAGTCTTTAAGAAGTGGTGAATTTTATTAGGTACGAGACCGGGTGAACAACGTATGCAAAACATGGTGGCTCTCTTAGGCCGGATGGGCATTTCACGTGTCTGGGTTAATATCTGGCCGATACATTTAAATAAATATATATGATATACACGAAGGACGTGCACGTCCATCAGGAAGACAGGGTTCCCACGCGTCCTGGAAAACCTGGAAAGTAACAAATTCATTTTTCAGGTCCTGGAAATGAACTTGAATTTGATAGAATCAGGAAATGTCATGGAAAACATATTGCATGTATACAAATTCCACTTGCAACAAAAAAAACCTGTGAATAAATATTATGCCCGTAGAAGAAAACTTCGATTGTAGGAGAGTACCGGTATATGGTCTTGGTATCCCGTGTTAGTTAGAATTTAAATAAAAGTGGCCGGATCAGATAGCTAGAAGGGGTGAGGAGGAGGCTGTACCATTAAAATGTCATTAATCGATCGTACATTGAATAAATTATGTGATATGATTTTTCGCGTGTGTCTTGATTTCTTACCTTTAAATCTTGTATACTTTGTCCCGGAAGCTGGAAATGTCCTGGAAAATAATATTTCCTTGGCTGTGGAGACCATAAACGAGGAGGATAAAGGGCTTACTGCTGGAACACTGCTCCAGAGATGTGAAGTATCTCACGGCGGACTCAGTCCGCATAATTGGATGGCTGCACATTGAATCCTTTTAGATTAGAATGTGCCATTGGTGCACATGGATCCAAATTGGGTCTTTTAATGTAAACGAACTTTAGGCCGATGACGCTTCTGAAGCAGTCAGCCAATGGTGTCGTTCTTTCCCCTGGCGATATTGCACCCCACCCCTTCTTTTAGAGGCGAACATTCTTGGAAGAAAACCTTCACGAAAAAGCAGCATTGAAATGAACAACCTCTCTTGACTGATTCTGTACAAATTAATTAGTGTTTACAAAACAAAATTGATTGTATTAAGAGTGGGCTATCATAAGAATTGACTTTGCCGACTTCACTTTACAAATAAATTAGCTGCGGTTAATCCGCATTGTTAATGATTTCATCGAACAGTCTGTCAGATTAGTTTTGGGCTAATACAGTTGCGTATTTGGCGTGGACGTTTCCTTTGAAATGCATTGATACAAACTTTTCACGATCATGATTATCATAAATAAATTCTTTAAGCTGTGAGCCTCCTTTGAAATACGTTGATACAAACTTTTCTTCACGCTCATGATTATCATAAATAAATTCGTTAAGCTGTGAGCCTGCAAACTCTACACTAGTATCTGTGATTGGTCCATGTATGACCTGGATTTTTCCATGTATGACCAGGTTTTTCCCATGTATGAAGGCAATGCAAGTAATAGAAAAATAAACAAAATTTATTTCCAATGTAGCTGACCTGATCACACATTAATTGCAGATTCGCGCTTAGAACGTACTGGTTAATTCAGTGCCAACAGTTCAGCTGTGATTGCTAACCCAGCTGTCACATTTGTGTCGTAAATCCAGCTGTCACGGCCGTAGTTGTTAAGTGGGCTATGATTTATGATCAATAGATTCATCAATAACTGAGCGGCAGGCATCTAATTATTAGCAGGACCGTCTAATTATAAACGCGTGCCAATGGAGTACGGTGTGGGTGCTATAGATATTTGAACCCGATTACGTCACCGGCGCCTAGTGAGCCCCCGAGTGTTTAGGTTAAAATGTGTGGATTATAGGTAGGGACTGTTAACGTGTTGTGGTAGCACTTCGGCCGTGTAGTCTTGGCTTATAGTAGTTTAAGAGGATCATTTGTGTTTGGATCTGATCTCAGTTGATCTGATGGCTTCCGTAGGTTATCGGAATCTGTGGTCTTATGATATATCTCTCTCTCTCTCTCTCTCTCTCTGTGTGTGTATGTATGTATGTATGTATGTGTGGGGTTTCTATTTATTTAAAACTGTAATTGACCTCTATTCTGTCTTTAACTTTTCTAGTCTCACACACGCGCAAAATTCCATTGTTGTAGGCGGTATGCAAATTGATTAAAGTCAGGTGTATATTAATCCATTTTGAGTGCTATCTATACTAATAGGAACCGTTCTTCGACAGTCGGTTTCCTCGAGTAGTCTGTCAGGTCGTTTGAAGCCGAAGTGTCTCTTCCGAGTGTTTGTAATGGAAGAATGGCGGCTGATCACATTTGACAAGCCCCGTGTGTACACAAAAGGTATTATGATAATGACGTCTCTTGTTGTTGTCGAATTGCTCGGGCTTTGTCTCGTCGTTGGCCTGGCTCGATGTCTCTTCAGCATTCGCCGCCTAGGAGTCCGCTTCGTCCACGCCGCAGTTCGTCCATTATCTGCTCAAACGGACCGCTGCGTGTATGGGAAGTGTTTCGATTGGTTATCAATGGAACTGTACGTTTGTTTGCTCGATAGACGTGTTTACGGCTGACTCTGGAACGATCGTGCGAGAAATGGAATGCACATTTGGGGGGATGGTTTCACTCCGCGCGTGTCAGATTGGATTTATTTGGCGACGGTGATCGCGTTTGTTCTGAGGACAGTTTGATGCCTTATTCGACAGTCTGTGAGTCCAGTGATTCGGCAGGGTGTTGTGATAGGTCGCAGCCATCCAGAATTTGAAATATTTGGATATTCGCTGTCGTCTGATTAATTCGATAGTCTTCTTCATGCCTTCCAAATGGCCATTAGGAGACTATTTCGTATCAGGCGAATATTAAAGGAGCCAAATTTTCAATTGGATAAACAATTAATATCGTATTCCAGATCAGTGTGGGTATATGTATGCGAGAAAATATTGTCATCTTCATGTTATCAGTGCCGTAACATGTTAATAGTGCTGTCTGACGTGTCACGACGCTACTTTTTTCAGTAGTTTTTCTACCTGAAAGAAAACAACGATTGATGACCTTTTTGTACCAGTCATGCATTAGTAAACGCTATTTGGTTCCTGGATGTCCATTCATCATTGGTCACCATCACCAGTTTGCTTCATCCACAGTGCAGTTTTGCCATTCTTTGCTCAAACAGTGCGGTATACATTGAAAGACAAACATTTCATTGACATGATTTATTTGTTTCTGTATTCTTACTCAGCCTGCTTTGTTTCACTGTGTGTGTGTGTGTGTGTGTTTTGTTTATTTATTTAATGAACAACTGTAAGAGTTGTTGATGAATTCGATTTAGCCGAGAAGAACAATTGATTTGTTTTATATTGAACTTATAATTTATTCACCCCGATAAAGTTTCTTATCTGATCCTTGCAGGTTGATTGGCTAGCGTTGCTGCACACCTGGCATAATGTAAACGTCATCCAACCAATGGCATGAACCTACGCATTCAGTCAGACCGGAGGCCAAACTTCGATGGCACTTTTCCACGAGGCAGCAGGGGCAGCGGACTCGAGGGAACGCCGGATAGGCCGCGCAGGGATTGGCCGCCGCAGAGCGGCAGCCGGTCGGAGAGCAACGCCTCCCGTATAGCCCCGGACCAGCCCGGAATGGGCGAGGGTGACCACAACATGGAGATGGTCGATTATCGCCCGTCGAGGGGCTCGAACCCCCACGTCGGCTCCTACCTGGGCATGGAGCGGGACGTCGACTCCAGCATCAACGCCTGGTCGGCTGCCGAGGGCAGGCCGTCCGTCCAGCCGCTGGAGAAGCAGTTCGAGACCCAATATCTGGCACGGACTAAAATACCGATAAAGACTACCATACAAGGCCGAGTCTACAACTTCCTGGAGCGACCTACCGGATGGAAATGTTTTATATATCACTTCACAGTGTAAGTAGACGTAGTTTAGTCATTTCTTCTGCCCTACCCCCCCCCCATAGCCGATCGTTCGGCGTTTATTGATAGCTTCGGTTGTCGTACAAAATGAAATGGTACGTCGTCGTCGATGTAATACGTTTTTATTTCTCGAAATGGTCTTTGACCCAGCAATCACAACTAACCGCCACCCCGATCAACTTGAATGACCGCTCAGAACATCCCTAATCATGATTTATGGTCTTAATGCTATATGCGACGCTTCGCGATCCGGAAGAATCGTTGTTAAAATGATCCACGCATTAAGTAGCCAGTGTGTGTGTTTGTGTGTGTGTGTGTTAGTTCTGCAATGTTTTAATCTAATGATATAGGGACGGAGCACGCTGTTACGTAAGCAACTTGGATGGCCAGAAGAATGTGTTGAAACAACGTCATTCGTCATCCGCACAGATGCATAACGCAGTTTATTGTTAAATTGATGATGAAATGAGTTATTAAACACATTAATTGGTGCACATCCGACTATCTAATTAATTCGGCAGTTTAGCTGCTATATCTATCCGTGTATTGTTAATGGTTTCTAGTCTGGCTTTGTCCGAAACGACGCGATTCAGAAATCGAAGTTCGAAATGAACTAGATCGGGTTTGCTTTTCGGGGAGAACGTTTTCATTAACACCACGTTAATATGGCTAACTGTTTAGCCACTTCGGTGTGGACAAATTGGCAACACGCAATATAGCAACAAAAATAGGTGACAAAACTGTGCGGACTTGGCGAGAGCTCATCTGCGCCGCGGGGATATATATATCCAACAGACAAGTAAGAGGTAGCGTTAGTCGCGGCCACCTGATGGTGGTGTATACGGCTCATCTCCCGACTAGTTGTTCGTTTTCTAACCAGAATGATGATTTATAATTTGGCTGATCCCAGCACCCACCTACAACGCGGACGGGTGGCGTGTTTTCTGCCGGTTTTTTTTCTCCCTGTAGATTGGAAGTTATCCAGCCGACAAGTTGCCTCGCTCGGGTTCGTCTTCCTTCCATTTCTGGTCCCATGTGTGTGTGTCAGTCGGCTGGGGATTTTGCGAACTGTCTGTCCCGTTGTTGTGCGCATTGTCGCCTTGTTCAGCGGTTGTGCAGGGGCTCGGATCCTTTAAGCTATCCAAAAGGCATCCACGCCCCGGCCTCATTGGATGTTTGAATAAAAAATATGCACGATGCTTTCCTCACCTCGTTACCGCTGTAGGGTACGTCAACCCGTCTGGTGCTGCATACTAAAGGCGCTGGTTGACTTCTTCACTCTACGTGGCACGGATACTGTAAACAATGGAATACAGTCCAGGCTTCTTCTTTTATCGCTCACCATTTCGATTGCAGGTATAGGCTGGTCATCGTCATGGATAAGTAATACATCATTACGTGGTATGATAAGATGTGGTGTAATGAATAGATTATTGTTTTAGCCATCAGTGAGGGGGGGGGGTGCTTCATGTCATTGGTTTTGTATTCTCTTCCGGTGAACCAGTTGTCACTCGATAAAGATGGTTTTCTCAGTTATTTAATAGTAACCAATTATACATTCCAGTCTATGATGGTAAGCATGCGGTCTTGCAGCGATGTTACTCTTCGGATAATCTACTTTGTACTTGGGAGCGCGCGTGCGTACACACAGTACGTGTCTGACTAGCATTACTGAAATCAGAAAGTGTTATTTTCTCTCAGCACACAACGTGATATTGTTATCTGCATCGTATTGCAGACGGGCTCATATCCCGAAGCTGTATCACTGCTGAGTCGACATAATTGAACTGGTATATATATATATATATATATATATATATATATCAGCAGTATTGAAGCTAAGCGGTCACCCGATGGCCTAAGGGGATCTTTATTTGGCTCGGGCAACTGTGTTATCCAGAAAGGTCGCCCCTTTGTGTACCTCTAAGAAATCGGACCATAAATCCACGTAAATGTAGCATAATGGATAACTCTAAATACAAACTTTTTACATCGTCTTTGACTTAGCTGTCTGTTTACAGTAAGACCATGACCATCCACGTGGAATAATTGCGCGCTTCCCGACATTGTGTAGCAAAACAAATCCATTTTAGACTATGGAATGACCATGGGAAAGGCGAAAATACAAAAATGATAATAGAACCATGGGACAAATTTGAGTACTTACATTTTCCTAAATAACAACAATGGTTGCGATTAGAGTTCAATAAAATTATTAGGTAGTTAAATAATCTTTATTAGTTTCCAGGAATAGCGCAGATTTAGACCTGAATTAGTCGGGTCATAAAACAGCACCTGATTTGAGAAACATTTCTTTCGGGTGGGGATTTTTCTCAACAGTTGGATCCATATGCCAAACTAAGTGTAATGAAGTATCATTTAGTTGATGTCACCTGGTGACAACAAGGCTGACGATGTGTGTGGCAGTAAACAGAACACATCGCGTTCTTCCATGGTCTAACTGGTAGCGCATTGGACCATAGATCACACTACCTACCAATTGAGTTCGAATCTCGGCGTGAGCCTATCTGAAGGGTGTTTCATCTTCGACTTTGCTTCATCATAATGAAAGAAAGGGATTGCACTGCCAAACAATGCAGTCATAAATAACTTACTACGAAGTGAGCTATTTCATGTTTTTGCCTGTTCTCAAGGTCAAATAGTACAAAACTCCACACCGACAGCGGGTCAATGACAGGTACCTTCTACCATGGTATATTAAAAGTACCAATGCCATTTTTGAAATTATCTTTCATTGTTGCAGTTGCATACCAAAGCTTTGAAACAAATTTTAAAAACATTTTTATAAAATATACTGTTTTTTAATAGGGCTATAATTTTATGCCACTAACCCCAATTTGAATCTGCAGCCTTTTTCATGTAGCCATTAATAAAGGTATAATTTGTTTGAAATGGTGTATAGTTTTGGCTTTTATATATATATATATATATATATATATATTATATAAAACAGGGGTTACTAGTAAATAGAACGTTGATTGATAAATTATGTTTATGTTGATTATATGTGGCTCCCTCTATATTAATTTTTTTTAATTGTTTTCCCTGGTAATTGTATTTTTAAGATTTTTATGCAAAGACTCATTGCTATGTCAAGGTGAAAAGGGATTCGCTGTTCAACAAAAATCCCAGGGTCATATATTGGTAGGCATCAAGGGCCTACAATGGCACAAAAGGCACTAAAGTAGCCCGGTCTCTACTTGGGAGTAGACGTGTCAAATGACCCGTGCGCCAGCTTCTAACAAAATCACTGATTTTACACTCGAAGTACCTTTGCGCCACTACAAGTTAATGTTAACAATGAGATTTATGACATGATAACGGTAACTTTACGAACCGGCAAATAGACACATCTCCAATCTGAGTTCAAATGAACATAAATATGATGACGAAAGCGTGATAGGTTAAATGGGCCCAGCGACCTCCAAAACTAATGATGATGAATGGTGTTTTACGGCCACTTTTGTGAACGTGGTAGGCTAAATGGGCCGAGCGACCCCCAAAGCTAATGAAGCAAAGTCAAAGATGAAACAACCTTCAGATATGCCCATGCCGAGATTCGAACACGGGTGGTAGTGATCTGTGGTCCAACACGCTACCGCTAGACCATGGAGGCGCCCTAATGAAGAGAAATTAAAGATGAAACACCGTTCAGATATGCCGAGGTTCAAACTCAGGTGGTAGTGATCTGTAATACAGCGCGCCACCAGTTAGATCACGGAGGCGCCCTAAATGGACGTAAAGAAAAACCACTTTGAACACGAATAATCCTAATATTAGTCACAAGAGAACTTCAAGGTAACTATAAGAAAAAAGAAGAAATTCTGAATAAAAGAAGACATTCTGAAGAAGATAAATGATATATTATGGAGTGGGTGGACGGGAATATGAAATAATGCACAGAGTGCTGTGACGTGTAGACTTTACGTCCAGTCTCCGAATGTTAGGTCTACACTGAACAGCAGCACAATGGATCCAGATAGGAGTGTACTGCACTTCTGGCCAATTAATATGCGTGGGCGGACAGTAGTGGCTGGTTCGGCCAACAACTGACAACCAGGAATCCTACATCAGCAGACACCTACGTTGTCCAGGTTAAATATATGGACCCAACCGTCATAAATACGTGTACTGGTAGCCAGTACACGTTTTTATTATTCATTGTTTGCAATATTCCTCTGTTCGACTGGTTTTTGAGCAGGACAGTAATACGAACTGCAGGAATCATGCCGCCGGTGTTACCATCAGAATGTGTACATATTTTGGAGATGTTCTGGGATTGAGTCCCTCCTCCTACGGATATTATAAATTTAAAGAACGTTCAAAATAAGCTAAACTACGTCATTACAGAACTGTATTTGATTACTGGTGATGAAAGGAATTCAATTGAAGAAGCGGCGAAGTTTAAAATAGCCACTGAACAACAACACGCACTAGAAGTTGTGAATGTTGTCTTGCTGTACACTAACACTATTAGTACTCGTATGACCAGCCATAACATTATGAATTCGGTTTATTTCTGTCTCAAAACAGGATGTGCTACTTTTTAGCACATTCCTTTTCCGTATAATCTTCATCGTTTACCCTTATCCCTTTCATAGTTCATGCCTTAACGTGGCCAGGGGGGCGGGCCCGTATGTCTCAGTGACCCAGAGAACTATGTCAGCAACAACATTGGCTTCTGTTAGTGATTCTCAAACCGGACTAGACAATGATGATCGATGTTTTACGGCCACGTTTGTGCACGCGGTAGGCTAAATGGGCCGAGCGACCTCCAAAGGTAATGAAGCGAAGTCAAAGATGAAACAACCTTCAGCTATGCCCACGCCGAGATTCGAACACCGGTGGTTGTAGTGATCTGTGGTCCAACACGCTACCGCTAGACGAGGGACGCGCCCTGGACTGGTCAATGGGTAGAGGTTAGACTTATATGGACTAAGGATGAGATAACCCTAGCAGAAACCCAGAGTGTTGAACTTGAAGTCAGAGGTATTGGGCCGCACTGCGCACTCTAACAGACCACACTATCATGCATCAAACAGCTATTACGACTACATTTCGTGATCGGTGCTTGGCCTTTGAAGTCTACACAGAACAGTATCGTTCATAGTCATGTATAATATATATATATATATATATATATATATATATATTCGTTGGTTTTCGCATTTCCTACAGGATCCTTACACTAACATCTTCATTGTCCTTCAACGGCCATTTCAAGTACTGTGTAAGGAACTTAGCCTTCCCTTGTTGATAATGAAAAACATCTGTTCTGATTCGTTGACATTGTGTAATGTTAGATTTGTGAATGGAAATTTCCTGATATGGCGTCAGACATCTTGAACTCTTTTATCCACGGTACACGGAGAGGATGGAGGATCTGGATACGTTGATGGATATCAGAGTAAGGGCATGGGTTTTATCCAGCGCTATATATATATATATATATATATATATATATATATATATATACCTGCAGTTAAGACGACTGCGTTTTGTATGATCGTTTGCGAGAAGTGCCCGTACGCCCAATGAACAGTGTTTATGGTACAACCACTTCCCCGACGCGATTTGTATAATGTGGTCTTTGGCTACACGTAAGTCGAGATTCCGTCCGCGATAAAAATAGGACGGTTGTGCTAATATGTATGAATGATTTGTTTTTTACTAACACAGGCGCATTGATTGCTTTGTGTATGCGGGCATAAATATTTGACGGATGAACCCATGCATACAGGAGTAGACGTTTGCATTAACGTGTAGAGACAAATGTAGCCGCCCTTTCATCCCCGACTCACTCACCCACCCACACACACACACACCGCGCGCTCATTGGCACTGGCACTGTTTAAGTGATATTCCTTTTGGTGCACCACATACTATCATTCCTTTCGTGTCGATTCGTCGCTCTGTAGCTGATGGTTTTATCCAAAAACTAGGACAAGTGATGGCCGCTCTCTTGTTGACAGCTCATCGTAAAAAGGGGGGCTGACAACGTGTAGCATTCCAATTATCGTTCATTGTATAAATTTATAGACAACCAGCTTTAAATAATCAAATGTTGTAGATCATGTAAATTTTGTAGATCATGTAAGTGTTGGAGACCATGTACATTTTGTAGATCATGTACATTTGTAGATCGTGTAAATTTTGTAGATCATGTAAATGTTGGAGACCATGTACATTTTTTTAAAACTGGAAATGATTTGGGCGATCTCTTGTTGACAGCCATGTAAAAAGGGGGTAGATCGTGTACATTTTATAGATTGTGTAAATTTATAGATCAACCAGCTTTAAATAATGTAAATGTTGGAGATCATGTAAATGTCGTAGATCACTTATTTTGCTCGTCCTTTTATCATTTCTTCGTGGCTAATCCTATTCAGCACCGCAATCCTGAGGAATTTGTATCTAAGTTCAAGTGGCATATGCAGAATTTTGTTACCCGATCCGAGTTAAAATAGAGTCACCCTTTTAGAAGATCCCCTATTTATACCTGTCAGACTTGTTACCAAGCCGCCATCCAATATAGATTCTATTTCTTCGTTGAGCGATGTTTATCTGGTGATAAGTGCCTCGATGGTATAATCGTATTAATGAGCCACCTCGAACACAGCCAACCTTTTTTGTCGAGGACGAAGCCATTTATAGGGATTTCCTTTCAGTATCTTCCTATTTTCGTTTTCGATTCTCCACGTCCTCTGTGTATGACGGGCTGCTTTTTTCCAGCGCTTTATCGTAAACCGTATTAGTGTTTCCCATCCATTCACCGGTGACATGCGAGGAATTTTTACCATCCGCCATGAAATGTTGTAGATTTTATGCTTACGCGTTTTAATTATGCGATTTCTGAATAGAGTGTCTTTCGTATGTGAAATTTCCGGACGTAATCGTTATCTGCACACAAACGTACATATAACCGCCTCGGATAAGAAGCAGGTGATATCCTGTTTATGAAAATACACATTGATGCAGGAAGAAAAAAGTGGACTAAACAACATATTTTTGCTGGTTTCGTAGTAAATTTGATACCTAAAACATGGATTAATATAAATATAGCTCAGTATTGTTAAGAAATAACAAACGTTTTTGTCCGAAATTCCGTACCTACACCGGCTAACGTTTTAAGTGGGAGTCTTTCTTGTTGGTATGCCAACTACTTGTTGTGGGGCAACCTGTGGACGGAGGGAGCATCATTAATCGGCCAGAGATTATATTATTTCTGTCTGCTAATTATCAGTACCGAGCTGAGAAGAACCTGTGGGTGTTTCATCCAATCAGGTACACCCGCCACCCCCCCCCCCGCCTCCCGTAGGTGAATAATTCTAGTAACGATTGCCGAAGAGTTGGTTTGGGTGCTCGGATAGCACGATGGTTAGTGCATTGTGGTGCAAACCTCCAGGTTGTCGGTACGAATCCGATTCATACCTGTGTTTGTGGGTTGTGTTTTACTCAGTCGTGTGTTTCAGGTGTGGCAAGCCCTGAGGCTAAACAACTCCAATTCATTCCAACTGGATTCCAAGTACCAATCATATCATATGCAAAACTGTGCTGCTTACTGTACAGATAGTTGGTATGAATTAAAGATTATTTTCTAAAGAATGTACACAGTAAGCTAAATGCATAATATCTTCGCTACAGCTTTTTGTTTGTTAACTGACCCAATGGTGATGCAAATTATATTATGTAATATGAAATGATAATTAACACTATTATATATATATATATATATATATATATATATATATATATATATTAATTGGCGCCTCCGTGGTCTAGTTGGTAGCGCGTTTGACCACAAATCACTACCACCTGAGTTCGAATCTCGGCGTAGGCATATCTGATGGTGTTTCATCTTTAGACTTCTCTTCATTACCTTAGGGTCGCTCGGCCCATTTAGCCTACCATGTGCAAAAAAGTTGTCGTAAAATCTTATATATATATATATATATATATATATATATATATATATATATATATATATATATATCAGCGAATAAAATTGCTTACTTCTTAACTCCGCGTTCTTATGGAGTTACCAGTCCTTACTGTTATGTACTAGTTGGGAGTTTAGTCTGTTCTCGAGCGAGGCTTTTAAAGGATGAGATCTGCTTGTGACTCTGACCATTTTGTCTCCTAATGGAACTTCGCATGGCACATACCCTAAGTGTACTGTTCGTTGGTAAGTAAACAGCGTTTGGAGATGTTAAAGTAATTATCAAGATTTCCAAGTAAAAGCTTTATGCCGGGAGGTTTAGGTCAGCCTGAGATATATGCCATTGTCTTCGTCTCGGTAACCCGGGTATGATGATGTTCGTCTTAAACCCTAAGCTCTTCATATATATCGCCTTAAAGTACAGTGAATAATGTTTGTTGTTCTGAAATATAGTTTTCCATCAAGAAAGATTTCCTCTAAACAGCCTTATTGTAATTTAATTATATATATATATATATATATATATATATATATATATATAGAGAGAGAGAGAGAGAGAGAGAGCATCCGTAGTCTAGTTGGTAGCGCGTTGGACCACAGATCACTACCACCTCAGTTCGGATCTCGGCGTGGGCATATCTGAATGGTGTTTCATCTTTGACTTCGCTTAATTTCCTTTGGAGGTCATTCGGCCCCTTTTGCCTACTACCTGCATGCACGAAAGTGGCCATAGACCATCATTCATCATCATCACCATAGAGAGAGAGAGAGGGGGGGGGGAGAGAGAACTAAACTCAGTGTGGTTCTAGGTTCGGATCTGTAAGTGCTAATGTCCAGTAACACCTTTATTAAGGGACCTAATCAACACACGTTTAGAGCACCCACCTCTCAAAGAAATGCCGGTGTACAGTGAAATGCCATATATGTAGATCTGAAACGATCCGTACAGATACAGATATGCATCCTTCTTGTTCTTATCCTCGGTAGTTGTATTAACTGTTCTTCCTCTCTCCGTCTCCCAGTAGTGATGTGGTGTGATAAAGTAGCTTTTTGTGAGTGAATAGTTAGTGATCAACCGGAGATCGAGTTGGCTAAATGGTGTGCGTGCGCGTTGAACAGCGTGAAAGGAGACGAGAGTTATTTTAATTTTGACGAGGCCAGTTTGATAGATTGTCCACACGCACACACACGCACCCTCACACACACACACACACACCTAAGTGGTGAATGGTTTGTGAAATTTTAGAATTGTTGAATAAGAAGATCGGAGGGTTAGTGTGTTATGGTTTAAGTAAAGTAACACCAATCAGTTTGTTATTTCCTTCTATAATGATGTACATAGACGTGTCCGCTCCCCCTCTCTGTGTGTGCGCGCGCACGTGTGTGTGTGTGTTGAAGCAATCAGTACTGATCATGTTTAGATAAAGCGACAATTAGTTATGTATCCAGTTATCCGGATATCTCGCTGAGATCAACAGGTACTCCTCTCAGACGGGACACTGCCTTGATCCAGACGTTCTTCTGTTTACAGACGTCTGTGGAGTGTTTGTTTTCAGAACGTCAAACGCGGATCATTATCGCCCCATTGTGTCTGTATACTCCACGACCGGAGTGCCAAGAACCGGGATCACCCGACCTATACTGAGTGGGATTGGTTCTACCGGGAACAGTCCGTCCCAAAAGAAAATCGTAGCATTTGTCTTAATCTGGACTTACTCCTTACCGGTAATAAATCAGGTGTTAATTATCGTGCGTATTTTGTTAAAAATAATATGGGGCACATCCGTGGTCTAGTTGGTAGCGCGTTGCACCACAGATCACTACCACCCGAGTTCGAATCTCGTCGTAGGCATATCTGAAAACAATTATTGGTGTTTTACGGCCACTTTTGTGCACGTCGTAGGCTAAATGGGCCGAGCGACCTCCAAAGGTAATCAAGCAAAGTCAAAAGTTGAAACACCCTTCAGATATGCCCACGTCAAGATTCCAACACGGGTGGTAGTCATCGGTGAACCAACACGCTACCGCTAGACGATGGAGGAGGCATATCTGAAGGGCGTTTCATCTTTGACTTCACTTCATTATATTTGGAGGTCACTTGGCCCATTTAGCCTACGATGTGCGGAAAAGTGGCCGTAAAATATCAATCATCATTAAAAATGATAATTTACAAATAGTTCAAGAACTGATGAGTTGGAACATTTAAAATCCAAGCCCCCGTTCTATATTTTTCGTAACGGTGACATTTCTCTTAATAAAAAGTTTGTGGCTGAAAGGTTTTTCCAGGCTTGCCATCTTTTGCCACTTTTTCCAGAAATTTATAAATAGCCTTATATCCGTACAGACAGTTACGTTCTGCTCCATAAACTTCGCGCCGTTGGTAAGTGAAAAGTGTGTCTTGTTTGTATTTCTCCCTCATGCTGTTAATGCAATGCGACCTCCTCCAGGTGTATTCCAGTTCACCGTTTTAATTCAGGGATATGCTCCAGTTGTGGGCCGCTGGCTTTAATGAATCGGATCCAGATTTCTGCCGAATCAGGTGTGTACTTGACGGGCTGCCGCCGTACCACAAATGTACTTCGTCGCTGAGAACCGCCGCGCCGTTGAGCGCTTTCTGAAAGTCTCGCCTTTAATTCCCATCCTTAATGAACCATTGACGAGTCAGCTCTCTCCGCTGTCCAGTTCCGTATCAGAATGATTGATCCCGTAGCTGGAGGATGGTACCTTTTAATTGGACAACAACGACCAGAACGTGACCCAGTTTACCAGCGGCCAGTGGTATTTGAAACTTAGCGTTTAAATCCTTTATTGTTGGTGGCGCTTGGAGTGGTTGTTAGCGGGGTTGTGGTTGGCCCAGCGGTAACTCCCCTTGCCAGTGTTAGGCGGCGTGTTCAGGGTGGCATTCGTATGTGCAGCATCAGTGTGCTACTTGCCGGCGATTTGCGGCATTCGATTTGTCTCGTCGACGTATTCCTTAAGCGTACACAGCGAATACGAATATGCACGCTAGCGAGCTTAAACGTATATGTTCATTCACCGCGTTGTGTAAATATATTATTTATATGTTTGGATTCAGAAGATTAATTCGTTCGGTTAACACGTTCAGTGAACACGATGCTGCCTTGTATGGAATGGTTATAGGTCTCTGTATGTATGTATATAGTGTTTGACCTAACTGTACTGATGTCTTCTTCACCTGTATATAGTGTTAGTGATGCTGTCGGTGACTTGGTGTACCTGGGATGTATAAATATCTTCAGCGCCTCAGTGTTCCAGGTGTTAACCTTGTTCCAAATGGCAGCTTTGTGGTGTTGTTTTGTGTGTGTGTGTTTTATTAGCTGTCCGTGCACCGCCAACCCCCTGCTGTGTGCTCACATGGCAAAATTTGTAACGGATTTTATTGAAGACCTCCAGATCAAGGAATCAAATCCCATTTGATGTATAAGTCTAGGATGTTTAATCCTCCAATAAAAGAAGGCATAACTTGATCTCTTCAGTTCTCCAGACTGAAGGCCCTCCGCCGATATGGCTCAGGACTGACCAGTGCTGAGGCTAAAATCATCCACTCATCACAGACACACAAACGCACACACACACACTTTAACATGTCTCGGCAAGAAAATTCGTCACTCTGGATTCAGTCCCCTGAAGAAACGTCCAGAGTTTGAATTCACGGTTCGAGATTCTCTGTGCCTTATTATACACAGCTAACACACACACACACACACTGTATGTGGTAGATATAATACAGTGTCAGATGTCTGCTATAGTAAGCAAATAGTTCACAAATCGTCTTAGGTGCGTCGGGCCCCTCCGTGTTTTAACTGGTGGCATGTTACATAACAGATCACCACCACCTGAGTTCGAACCTCAACCATGTGCAGAAAAGTGGCCGTAAAACATCAGTCATCGTCCTAGATGCGGTCAGTGTGCAGGTGCTCGATTTTCCGATACATTGCTTGTGCTGTATATCACAGTAATATATGAATAAACTAGGCCTAATTAAAAACATATATATCGGAACCATGTCTGTTGTCTCATTCAGTAAATGTGCCTCGTATGAGAGATGGCTGGGATTGTAAACCACTCTGGACTATTTAATATAAATAGCAGACTTATAGTGGTGTCACATTGCTACTGTACAACGGCCTTGCGCTATTAGAATGTCACATAATAATGATTTGGTGCGACGGATATAAACAGCACGCCAGAATATCTCACATACGAAAAGCTGCCTTGAAATAATGTAATTTAATTTTGCTATTGATTGATGCTTCGTACTTCGTATATCGGATTTCTCTGTGTGACCGCATTATCAGGTATCCAATCTTGAGCTAAATGTGAGTGCCTGGATTTAGTGTCTTCTCTTTCTCCCTCTCAAGCGAATCCAGATGATAGTTCGTCTACGCGAAGCAATTAACACTTTATATTTGGACTAGAGCTCCATTCCACGAATCCTCAATCTGCTGCACGACTTTAGGTAGAAATATTACCGCTGATCAGAATAATAATGTTTTTGTGCATTGTTAATTGATCGAAGAAGATCATTCTAAATGCAGATGCGCATCTTCAAGATTGCTGAGAGAGGTACACATTTAGAAATATTGACCATATACTAAACGATATTCTCTGTTATGGGGCCTCCGTAGTCTAGTTGTTGGCGCGTTGAACCGCATATCACTACCACCTGAGTTCGAAACTAGGCGTGGACATATCTGAAGGGTGTTTCTTCTTTGGCTTCGTTTCATTACCTTCGGAGGTCGGTTGGCCATTTAGCCTAACACGTGCACAAAAGAGGCCGTAAAACATCAACCATCATCACTGTTATGTTCAATTATATATGTTGTGATATGAGAGCTTTTCTTGAAACAGAAGGTGATGGTGATGATCGATGCTTTACGGCCACTTTTCTGCACAAGGTAGGCTAAATGGGCCGAGCGACCTCCAAAGGTAATGAGACGAAGTGAAAGACGAAACAACCTTCAGATATGCCCACGCGGGATTCGAACACGGGTGGTAGTGATCTGTGGTCCAGCACGCTACCGCTAGACCACGGAGGCGCCCCTCTCTTGAAACAGAAGAAGCAGACATTATAATATAGTATTGTCCTGGCAGACACAACTAGAAAATGGATTTTCCAAACTATCACGAGTATTTGTTTTCAACTAATTATAAAATTAACTGGCGGATATTTCAGAAATCTTTTTACACGGTTTAATATTGTGTTAAGAAGATGAGTTATCTTATTAGCTCGCTATAAACCCCCTGAGGTTTGGTAACAGGTTTTCTTAATATCCGTGCATGCAATAAACGGCGATATATTTGAATGGCTGGATCACATGCATGCCGACCCTGAATGGTCACTCATTGTGACATATGGATGTGTATGCACAGGTGAACCTGCTGCATTACCAGAAGTGCGCGCGCGCGCACGCCAAATGACTAACGAGGTAATGCGTAGTATTAAAGTATCAACAGCTTAAACGGAGAGCTCCTTCCCAGGTGCCCAGGGCGCCTCCGTGGTCTAACTGGTAGCGCGTTGGGCCACAGATCACTACCACCTGAGCTCGAATCTCGGCGTGGGCACATCTGATGGGTGTTCCATCTTTTATTTCGTTTCATTACCTTTGGAGGTCGCGCGGCCCATTTAGCCTACCTTGTGCACAACATCATCTTCCCATGTGCCCATTCTTCAAAGTCTAAATAAATGGACGGGACAAGAAATGTTGCAGTATAGAATAAATCGTTCATTAAACAGCAGTACTTCGTAAAATATGACATTGCGTCTGCTTTTCTTGTGTTCATTTCAGGCATAATGATATTTTCAATGTCAAATTTTAGCAGGATGTCCGTTCCAGTCAAGCCTCGGGTGTTGTTTGCAGATTTGGGGGTCTGATGGTCATAAATGCGTGCTAAGTTTGAATTCGGATGTGTTTCGGCGTTCGGTTCCCAGATGCTACCGGCTTGCCTCGATGGCGTCTCTAAATCGGTGGCACTGCACCGAGGCGTGTTAAATCTCTTCGGATTACGTCGATTTCACGCGATTCCCGAGATCCTCTAAGAATATTGGATCCGTGCCACACCGATCATCAGTACATCTTATCAATCATTACACGGTGTGTGAGGTTATTTGGTTCGTAATACGATGTTGTTTTGCTCATTTAATGCAGACCGTTCGCGGAACTGGCCATAAATGATGGCTTGAGTCAACAGGTTGTCCTAGTATTTGATCGTAGTCGGCGGATAACTATAGGATAGATACTATCGGCAGTTGGTTGTTTGATAAAGCGTCTTCGGCATCTAGCTAACAATTGTGTGCTCGTCTTTCGCACCTTGATTTTTTCCTTATGTTCGATAAGGGCGATTATACGGGTTCCATCGAAGTCGAAACGTATCCGTTGGTGGCGTGCTTTTTTGTTGTTGTGGTACTTGGTGACTCTTAAAATGAATCTGTTAATAATTAACGGCTTCGAGTTCATTTTAAGTGCAGCAATAAAAACAGTTGGAGGAAGGCTAAAAGTTGAAAGACTGCTTCTTCTGTACGTTCCCTTATAGCTGTTGGTGCATGGTATTGTGGTCCGGTTGCTCTGACTTCAGCACTCGAGGTTTCTGTTAGGGTTACCTAACCTGCAGTCCATATCAGTCTAGCCTCAACCCATTGGCCAGGGCAGCTTGTGTGTCCCTAACAGAAGCCAGTGCTCCTACTGGCCTAGCTCTCTGAGTTACTGAGATGTACGAGCCTCCTCGCCACCTCGAGGAATGGATTATGAAGGGCTGGTCATTCTGATGGCAAGCAGGTGTTGTTGTGAGATTATACATTGAGACAAAGGGCGCCTCCGTGGTCTAGCGGTAGCGTGTTGGACCGCACATCACTATCACCCGTGTTCGAATCTCGGCGTGGGCATATCTGAAGGATGTTTCAGCTTTGACTTCGCTTTATTACCTTTGGAGCTCGCTCGGCCCGTCTAGCCTACCATGTGCACAAACGTGGCCGTAAAACACCAATCATAATCATCATGGGTGGTGGAAAACTCCGTATTTTAGTATAAGATCCTTGAAAAGCAGTTCATATTCCTGTTGAAAGAAATGTTTGTTGACATCCTGTTTATATGTAAACTGGGGTTAACTAAATTCGTGTGTAAATTACATCATAGTGAAATGATCAATTCAGATTTATGAACGTTTCAGGATGTTTGACTATGAAAAGGTACAGTTGGTGAAAGTCATCATTCATGAACTATTCATTAACCTAGAATTGATGAACAATTAATGAACACTTAATCGGCAATATAAATCTACTGTTAGACGTAGTTCACCAATTCATAAGTGAACATTTTAATCCTGTTTAAATATATACAATCCTTTAAGATACTAGTATTATATAAGTAAGTAGCGGCTATGTTTATATCAGAGAATAGATTAAGTAGACACTTTCTAGATCGAATATAAGCAGGCACTTTATCTAGCAATTCCGGATTTGAATGCTCTTCAGCTAACAGAGATTTGTGTAGGTTTTTTAAAACCTTCTTATGTCTTAATATACCCGGCTGTAAATGAGGAATCCTGTGGGAACCAGCGACAGTGGTGACGTCAACCTGTTCGCGGCCTATTTAAAGAACTTCTGCCCGAATGAATAATGCCCAAGCACTTAGAGAATCACTTACAGAATCTCGGAACTCGCTGAATAATAAATGCGATGTGCGATATGGATTACGTTCCAATACGGAGTAGCCGACGAAGATGTTGTGCTTGACGAACAACGGAAATCTTCACGGGACGGATCACTAAAGCCACCTTTTTGAAACAGATGTGTGTGCACATGACCGCAAAAATGAACAATCGGCGTTGTGGACACGGAAGGAACGAAAGAAGGAAGGAGAAATATCGATGACGATAAACGGTTGGAACAAACTGCGAATGGTAGATGCTACATCACTCTCGGCGTACGAATTCGCCTCCCCCCCCCCCGAGAGAAAAAACCTCGACCAATTGTACTCGGATGTGCTGTTGTCATTTCCTTGTCCAAATGTTTCCTTTTCGGGCCAGCTGCCACTACTTGATGTACAATTACTACCACCTGTTATTAGCTAGGTGTCAGTGAACAATTGGCCATGCTTTATGAGTGTTAAATAGTGCCCATTGACCTTTGCCGGCTTAGCTCGCCTCTCCGCTGTTGTTCGGGATATACTGTCCTCCCGATCCGGTCACCTATGATTGCCAGCTGGGTCACCCTCCCCGGTCACGTGACATTGATCTGGCTCTGTGTGTGTGTGCGCGCGCGCGCTTTATGGCAAAACGTACATTGCACCGATATATATATATATATATAGTGTCCTCGGATTGCAGTATGCACAATTTATAAATGTTCTTTCACGCTCTCTGTGTGCGTGCAGAATGTATACATCATATTTTCTCACTTTCTCTCTCTCTGTTTGTGTGTGTGTGTCTGTGTGTGCCTGCCTGCTGGGCGCAACAGCTCACAGCAGTACGCCACAGTACCCCGAAACTACATTTCTCTTACCCAATGTTATGCATTTCAGCAGCCTTAAAATAAAACTGACTTTGTTTTACTGGCTGTAGGACCTTTAGGTTCTCAGTACAAAGACCTTACTGTCTGTCTGTCTGAGGATGTCCAGTAACCGGGAGAATTCCTGCACTTTGTAGGGTAGAGTTTATTTACAAGTCTACCTAACTGTACTGGGTTATGATATATTTGGCGTCTTTCCGCTGTTTTTATTGGCTACGTTGAACTTTTTATTGTTGATAAATTGTTATGTACGAATTTAAAACTAAGGTTGTAGTTGCTCTTTCTTGTTGCAGTTGTTGTTGTTGTTGTTGTTGTTGTTGTTATTGCCGTGTACTCCGACATAGGAAACAGGCTGTGTTTAAGAAAACACAGCACTACACAACTTACTACTACTGGTATGATTTCTGAACTACTATCTGAGTTAACGCAGACACGGGCCTGGCACAATCCCGCCATTGTATTTTCGCGCGCGCACACTCACACACACCAAAACATGCACACACGCAGTGTGTGTGTGTGAGTGTGAGAGAATAGCTAGTTATCCATAATTTGTGTATTGGTATATATGCCAGTACTTGTATGGCATATTACGATTGTGGTGCCACCTGTTGGAAGGTGGTTGTGCACAGTTTATTTATTATAAAAACCTTTGTTTGTTTTTTTACTGTATTTTTCTGTCCGTGAATGGACTGACATGTCATCTCGTGGTTATAAGTGTCTCAGTACGAAAAGTTGTTATTCTTGATGAGTTATGTTTATCAAAGAATCATATACAAATGGTGTCATCATATTTTTAACTATCTGTGTCATATCACATACTGCTAGCCATACCAAACAATTAGACAATAGCCATTTATAGATTCATGATTGCGTAGGTTTATGGAATTAAAGATTTGTGGACATATAAAATTTTATGGGTATATAAATCTTGCTACTCTGAGCCTGTACCTTTATATATATATATATATATATGTGTGTGTGTGTGTGTATTTATGTGTATCCTAAAATATATGGATGATCGAGCATACACACACGCACACATCCATACATATACACATACATATATTTACCTTTTATTCCTCGATTTTTGCTTGTGCTGTATAACATGATCATCCCTTGTATTGTATATTATATGCACACCATACCCACCATATACCCCCCCCTAGATCCAGAGGTAGTATCTTTCTAGGCGTCTGAATGATATAATCCAGATCGAAGTTTCTGGATATCTGCAGGTGCGTTATCAGCTGAAACATGTACAATTACCCGACACCTCTATCACTTATACATCTAAACCTGAACTAACAAAGTGCTCAGGTAAACTGATTAGTATTGTGTTGGTGTTAATGTTTATCCTAGAATGTTATCTCTCTGTATGTGTTTGTGTGTGTGTATGTGTGTTAGCAGTGTGGAATGAGGCACTGGCGCTGACCACCACGGATCTAATCCTCCCACTGCCATATATACTTAATTCCTTTGGTACTTCATTTGGTGAGCAAAATTCATATTACTGTTCTGTCAGTGATACTTGTAAGCTACTTCGCCGTTAGTTCCAACGCCAGCCCCCCTCTCCCCCTGCCGCCGTATCACCCTTGCGGGTATCAGCGTTACGAATCTATTTGCATCATTCTTCGGTAGGTCAACTTTTCAGCCAGATCTTCTTATTTCCCCGGAGACTTCACTCAAGACCCGAACCTTGCCGATGATAGACTCAACACTGAAGTTTATATAACTCAATCGTTCACTCATGAATAAATCCATATCTACCCGATTGACGCTTATCAGTGTAGAGTCCGGTAGACTCGCATCTGACGATCAGTTGAAACATCACTCGCGTCCATTTACCTGGGGATCGGTATGCGATGAGTTTTATAACAGGGCAACAATTCCTGACAATTTTGCCTCATTTAAAACTGAAATCTAAATGGCTTCCATTTGTCCAGTATATGACCTGTTAGAACGGGGATTCGTGTTGCTCCATCTCTCAGCTAATATTTCTTGATTCACTGCGCCAATATCTATTTTGTTGTTAGTACAGTGGGGTTTTTATATATAAAGATCACTTGACATAATTTTCATTTAAACCTGATTACTAAACACTGATCAGTATCGTTTATTATTATTATTATTATGACAGTATCCATCACGCGATTCATCTTTGACTCAGATCAAAATGTCCATTCTTTAGGCTTTTTCACTATATTTTGGATATCCGATGTTGGTGTTTATCCCTTAGTGCTGCCTTTGAGTATTTCCCGCTGGTAAATGGGACTTTGTTAAGTCTATCCCAAATTCTTGCCATTGTTATTGTTATCATATATTAAATGTTATGGGACATAGCACTCTGCAAGCCATCATAAATTCAAAGACACGTATTGCAATTATTTGTATGGATTGTTAAACAATTGTGCTACATTGTCTGTCTTAATAGCTGATATATTATTGAATCTTATAGCAGTAGGATTAATATTTGATAGTGGTTTTAATATTTTCCTCTCCTGTATCATGTTATCGTCTTGAAAAAGCCAAATGGTTGATTTTGCGCCTCTGTGGTCTAACAGTAGCGTGTTGGATCACAGTTCACTACCACCCGTGTTCGAATCTTTGCGTGGGCATATCTGAAGAGTGTTTCATATTTGACTTCGCTTCGTTACCTTAGGAGGTCGCTAGGCTCATTTAGTCTACCAGTTGCACAAAAGTGGCCGTAAAACATCAATCATCATCATCACCAAATAGTTGATTTATTAGAATGATCTTACATCACATATCACGAAGCGGTGCTTAATGTATATTGCTCATAAACTCACCTGTATACGAGATAACAAATATTATTATGATATATTACTAAATTCATTATATATTATAATAACAACTAAATTATTATATATTACAATAACAGTTATATAAAGGTAGATGGCCTTTCGTATGATGAACCGAGAAGTGAGCATCATCTGTCATCTGGTATAACAATTAGTTAATGACACCTGTGTCCGATTTGTGCCGGTTATTCAGCGGTTGGTGGTAATTGATGGACACCTGTCATGTCTCGTCTAATGCATAACGTGGACTGGGCCTTTATTGTGGCAGGCGAGAATCACTGAACGATGGCACATGCCATGCTCTAGGTCAATACATGTGTACTTAGGCTGGTCCTGGTACAATGTGAAGACAGGACATGCGGGCTCTCTCTCTCTCTTTCTGTGTGTGTGTGTGTGTGTGTGTGCTGATTGTGAGCCATGGCCATGTCCGTCTTAGGTGCTGGTGTCTCTTGATGTAGTATTTGCCTTCATCCATCCGTTTGTCTAAAGATATCTGGTGCTATGGCTTGTCACGTGTCCCATTATTGACATCTTAATTATAGACAAGTGGACATAACTGACAGTCATATGAACACATAGTGACAGACAGACAGGCAGACAGACAAGCACAAACACATACACACACAGAGAAAACATACCTCAGCATTAGTATTTTTGCCCAAGAAAACCCATTGCAGAAATTAAATGTTCTTATTTTCTCTCTCTCTCTCTCTCTCTCTCTCTCTCTCTCTCTCTCTCTCTCTCTCTCACACACACACACACGCATACATGCATACATACTCACACACACCGAGAGACACACGGACACCTATTTCACCACCTTAAGTTCAGTGTCTTTTCTATACTCAGTCAAAGAAGCTAATGTATTGCCGACCATTTTAGGGAGCTGCTATAGTACTTAATGCTGCAGCAATTACAGTCGCGGCTAGCATTTACAGTCCACCGGCTCTTACAGTCCACCGGCTCTTACAGTCCGCTGGCAATTACAGTTGACACGTCCAGAATTATAAATGTGGTGCGTGGATAGTAGTTATGTGTCCCGTAACCAATTGTATGTATAAAAATTGTACACCTCGGGTGTGTCGGCGACTTAAAATGTCAAAAGGTAAGGCGGTCATATCACTGCCGGTTTATCAAGGGCACACGACGAAATGTGGCTCGGCATCATCAAAGGTCAGAACTTCCTGGACGGATACTGATCGCCACTGATGTACGGCCAAGGACGTGCGAAGGACACTGGATGAGGACAACAAATCTCTCTAATGGCCGAGCTAATATCAGAGGTCCACTCCAATTTGTTGTGCTCGGCTGGAGTCGGGTCTTCTGTAAAATTTCTGTTTTCGATGATCGGGCTATGTCGGCGACCCGGCGTGACAATATTTCTGGATCCCCGTGATTCGGGATCGTGGCGTTCGGGGACTAATTTGGGCAGGGTTAGATGCGAAAGTGTAGGCAGACACTTGTCCGGAGCCTTTTGAGTCAAATCCTACAACTAGAAATTCCGACGGTGTTTGTGCGTTGGTTATCTCTTGGTGTCATGTTACAGATTTTTGGTGTAAACATGATAGAGTAATAATATTAAAGTGCTCACGTATTACTGATATATAAAACAATGTATATCTGTCAAATTACTTAATGTTTATCAGATTGCTCTGATACGGCCCCTCCGTGGTCTAGTTGGTAGCGCGTTGGACCACAGATCGCTACCACTTGAGTTCGAATTATAGCGTTGGCATATCTGAAGGGGTGTTTCATCTTTGACTTCGCTTCATTACCTTCGAAGGTCGCTCGGCCCATTTAGCCTAACATGTGGACAAAGGTGGCCGTAAAACTTTCGGGATGTATATAGGAGAGTTTAAAGGCTCTTAACTTGAATGGCTCCTGCTTGTATAGGTGATTGAACAAATATTCATTATTTGTTGTTATCGCAATTTTAAACGATAGTAAGACAAACCTGAATCCATCTACATCTATAGCCATTTAATAGGTGAGAATTATTGGCTAACCGACAATTTAGCATGACAGGTAAAACAAACCATAATCAAATTTTCACTTGACAGCCATTTGTAGTTAACCCGGGTGAGGTGTCACACTGCCGACTGTCAAACCAGGTTGGTGATAGGTGATGGTCAAAAGGTAGAGAATCAGGGTTTGTTGTGAGCTTGTCACTTTTTAGTATTTGTTGGTGCGTTCTGCTGGCCAAGGATGGGTCTTTTTGAAGGTCTTTTGAGGGTTACATATCAATGTCAGGAAGGTTGAAATCATCTTGTTTTGTGGTGTTATGTTATTCGTTGAATATATCAAGGCAGGAACACATGCTCGCGGACGCGCAGACACACAAATACACACAAACACACGAAAGTGCGTGCATACACATCTTTTGTGGCACATTATTTCGACATTTCCCATGTTGGTGTTTGCATCTCTCTAGAAGAAATGTGACAGGAGTAAGTAAAAGGCTGAACAACCAACAGACTGAACAACCTGCTGTAACTGTCAAATGTATAAGCTAAAACTAAGTAAAGGTAACTTTAATAAACTTTTTTCTAAAGACTGTGGCGTAAATCAGAACGGGGATGGTAATTATTTATTATGGGATATGTCACATTTATTAGAGTTTTCTGGTTGACGATTCCGTTTCTGTCGCTCGTACTGCCATTCAAAATGTCACCGTTTATGAACATCGTGTAATGGAGAAATGTGCAGCTTCCATTAACAGAGGCCGTGCTACTGTGTCGTGAAGCCGCAGTCGTAGAATAAAAAACCGTAATGTTTGATTTTGTGTACGACTTACCTGTTAGCGACATGTTTTAGGTTAAAAGTAACAACAGGGCGGTGTGGATTTAAAAGAAAGGGGGAAAATATAGGAGTGAGCGTGTTCGTGTTATGAAATTCCTGTCATTCAGCTTTCAACGGTAGCGTTTTGGAGTTTTATATTTTTTTGATACGTGCAGCGGTTTTTGAAAGGGAACGTCGAAGAATGGCATTTAGATTAAATCTTTCTTGCTCCACATTTAGTCAACGTCAGTATTAATAGAGATATTACTGAGACAGTGAGTGAGAGTCAAGGAATCAAGTTCCATTTTGATGTATGTGTCTAGGATATTTCATCATTCGGTAAAAAGGCATAGGTTGTTCTCTTCAGTTCTCCAGGTTGAAGGCCCTCCGCCGATATGTCTCGGGACTGACCAGTGTTGAGACTAAAATCATCCACTCATCACAGACACACACTCACGCACACACGTATGCTCGCGCGCGCGCACACACAAGGGAACGTTGAAGAAATAGCATTTACATTTGAAGCTATATTGCTCCACATTTAGCCAACGTCAGTATTAATAGAGATGTTACTGAGACACGGTGAGAGTATGGTTTCGTACTGCTTCATCATGTTGAATATAATTTTGACAGCCGTCACAGCCTTATTTTAATTCAATAACTATTATTCATTTCAAGTTACTGTATTGTCTAACTGCTGAGAACTTTGTTATTGCCTGTACGCTGTCTCTGTCCAGGTGTATCCAGACGTCACACTGTCCCAGGTCAATAATGATATGTACCGTTGTTCAGGAAATATAACGGGCTGCTCAATGTTTATGTTGCACATTAAAATCTATTTTTGCTTAATTTCTGAGACATGTGATGGTCGTATTAATTTTCATTTTCTTTACACTTGAAATGACTAACATACTGAGCTTCAGGTTTCACTTTAATTTATTATTCATGTAGGTCAGTCAAGACGAACTGTTTTAACCTTGGACAAGGACGGTTCACTCGAATCTTTCAAAGGTCACATTTCAAAGTCAACTGGTTTGTGTCATGATATTTTATTTGGGTAAATATACCGAGGCGGACTTACAGAGAGACGGGGACACACACACACACACACACTGACACTCACACATACACAACCCTGGTGCATATGGAAACACGCACCACCACCCTCTGTGACACATTAGACATAGTTGATGGTATTCATTTTCTTTATTACTGGTTATATCTCGGCTTGGAATGAGGACAGAACTTAGAAAGGAGTAGAGATGTTAGCCGCCGTACACGATAATCCGGATTGTTAAATCTCCTTATGTCAGTCACACAGTGCTTGATACCTCTCACTGTCCTACAGTGACCAGCCTAATCGTCACCTGCCATAGCCGTCACCAGCCATAACCGTCACCAGCCATAACCGTCACCAGCCCTAATCGTCATCAGCCCTAATCGTCACCTGCCATAACCGACACCAGCCATAACCGTCACCAGCCCTAACCGTCACCAGCCCTAAACGTCATCAGCCCTAATCGTCACCTGCCATAACCGACACCAGCCATAACCGACACCAACCTGCCCACGTTCGTTCTACATTTAAGCCAGGTGCACCACAGTTGTTTTATCGTTCAGTTCATCTACGCGCCGACTGCGGCTGCTTTATGGCCTTGAGGCAATTATTGTTAATTAACTGGCCGTCTGTGCGCAAGCTATTATTATTGCTTTACGATGAACGATGCCGAGCCCTTGTTCTAATAACAAAGCTGGTAGACGCGTAATGATCCGAGAAGCTGATGCAGTCGGTTGGATGCGAAATGGAAATGTCATCTCGTGTAATCTCTATCATTGTAATTCACTCATTTCATCATAAAAAGATGTGAGTGGGTTTGGGTTGATTTTTTTAATATGGAATCTTCCATCCATACGAAAGGGGATTACTTTTTAGGGTTATGGATCCTTTTAAGATCCCGATGTCGGTTTTGAAAACATCACCGTGGTTATAGCTGCTAATTGTTTTTATCTATGTTAATGATCTATGTTTCCCTCGAGGGGGGTCGCCCCTAGATCGTATGTCCCAGGCAGACATGGGATCAGTTCAATTCCGGAATTGGAATTGATGGGCAATTCCGTAATTGTACTTGCCTTTTAATGGAATTGATAAATTTGGAATTGGAATTGAACTGTGCTACAAAATAATTAAATCCACAAATTAATTTATCATTTAATTTTTTAATTCAGAAATATTTCTTCCATGACGATCCCCTTCTTGGAATATAAACTACTCGGAGTAGGTATTCCGAGTAGGTACTCGGAGTAGGTACATCAAAAGGGGGACTATTTGGATAAGCAGCGATTGGCATTTTGTGTTTGTAAAGCGTATACAAATATATGGAATTAGAATGGAATTGCTCTATGTGGAATTAGAATTGATAAATTTGATGTGGAGTTGGAATTGACGAAATGGAATTAGTTGGAATTGACAAAATGGAACTGACCCCATGTCTGGTCTCGGGTGTGGCCAGCGTCAAATTCGACCCAACCAAATTTGGCCAATAATTTCCGCGTGATTTGTAGAAATTGATTTATTTTTTGTCGAAAAAATGTGTTCAGTTTTCTTTTTACGCGTGCCATTGATGCCCGATTGAATTTATGGGCCGCCGTCGGCCCGTCGCTATACGCGTCATCCACTCGTACCCGCCGTGGAACACATCCAATACCAGGAGGCCTCACGTACGTTACAATTACTTACGTGGCGCGGAAAGATCCTCGCCATCGTCATCCTTTACGCTCGCTCCGTGTGCGAGCGAGCGAGCGAGCCGCCTTCGCCTCTCTCGGCTCCTCGTCCGGCCAGATGCGTTCCGAGGCGATGCAAATTGATTACCGTTGGTCATCGTCGCCCGTTTAAGGTTGAGGCCATCACTATCACCTCACCGCCATCACCGGCGGCTCGGCGTCTACACAGACTGATGTACTTAACGATCTGATGCCGCATCGATTATTGTCGGTGTGTGTGTGTGGTAATGGCTCGCTCGACGCTGTTGTAATTAATGTACCTTGTAAACCGTGTCCGGCCTATTGAACACGACCGGTGTAACTAGTTATATTATTATGGCCTACTGTCGGTCGGTCGGTCGGTCGGTCGGACTGGTCGATAGGTGGATGGATGATGACCAGTTGGGTCGGATCGTCATCGTTTCGGTTGTTCCGTTCCAGCGATAGTCGGCATACCGGATGGAGGTTCGCAGTGCGCGAGCATAAATCCGGGGTCTACGTCGAGGGGAATTAGCTTGATTAATTGCACAGGTTCAGCACCAGACCTTTGGCCATCTGTTGGTTAATTTTAAATAGTGCTTCAAAGCGCAACCGACTGGTTAATCCCATCACAGAAGACATACCCGGATAATAAATGACAGTGTGGTTTTTTGGTTGTATTGCTGATTTGATATATATATATATATGTGTGTGTGTGTGTGTGTAATATTACCGAGAAATACATCAGCTGGCTATGTTCACACCATTCCCTCCTCTCATCCCTCTTTTTCTTTTTCTTTTCTATATATATATATATATATATATATATATATATATGTGTATATATATATATATATATATATAAAGAGAGAGAGAGAGAGGAAGAGTGAGAGATTGGGTGAACATAACCATCTGATGATGTATTTCTCGGCGGTCTCTACGTCAAATGAAACAAGAGACAGTTGTGATGGAGTGGTGACCTTCTGAGACAGTTAGTGCCCCGATGTTAATGGCTCAATGACTGGTGGGGCCTGATCCCCGTTTTGACCGCGCTAAGCATCTGGGACTGTGTCGTTACCGACTCGCCCGACCGTCCTATAAGTGGCTGTCTAGGGTCTCTCTTCTCTCTCTCTCTCGGTGGCTTGTTTTCAGCTGGATGTAGTCGGCTCTAAGCCACGTACACAGGAGACATATTGCTTTACCTGTACCCCGGTAAATGGTTCCAGGCCTGGCGTGGACATTAAGTATTGGTGCTAATGGTGGTCTGTCTGGGGGAGGCTGGTTTGTTAAAGATCGTTATGTTATCGTTGCAGACGAATGGCCCCAGTCCTGCAGAACCTACGCACATTGATCGCGTGTTTATTCCATTTGTACATAATTATTTGAATGTTGAATAGTTGTGTGTGCGTGAACGCGTGTGCGTGCTTGTCCCTTTACTTTGCTTATCCATGGAAGAATGTCCACGTTCACGCAATAGCTCTCGTTGAAAATGGAGTGTTCTCCCGTTAATGAAATGCACAATTTTATTTAGATAGACATTCTATGTTTTGCATGTTATTTTACCGCTTTATTCTAAGGCGATGACGTCATACAAGGTCAAGCCGTTCCCCGGGGATGTCTATCATGACCATCGCGTCTTGGATGGCTTAAAATGCGGCTTTATTTATCCGTCTGTACAGCCGTACCCAGTCAGCCCCGGGAAGCTGAAATGTGTTCCCCGGAATATCGGCAACTAGCTAACTTTAGCCGCGATTTCCTCCTCGTATTCATCCTGGAAAGGTTAAACGAAGCGTTTCCCGTCCCCGGGCTTCAAATCGGGGAGAACGCGCGATAAATAGTTCACCTGTTTTCTGAAACAGAGAAGAAGACAACAAAGTGCAGAATTCAATTCGGATCCGTAACCTTTGGGTTTTTTGGGAAGATGTTCAAATGCCAAACTGAGCTGGATGGCCGTTCTAATTCCGCTCAAGGGCAAGTCGTCTGCGCTGGATTTTTAAATCCGTGTGGCAGTAGGATATCGTTACCGGTAACGATGATTGTCATTTTATTGTTGGGGAATCTTCTTCATGATCGGATCTAGCAAGAGCGGACATCTTTTTTCTGACGCCGTAATGGGAATAGAACCAGCTTATTGTGCGCTGAACACGCCAGAAAGGTAGCGCCTGACGCGGGAGAAATAAGTTTCATTTGGTCCGCGGTCGATTTCCATTCATTACGCTCGATTTATTGCCGGTTAACTCGGCGGCGGGGGATCCGAATTGGACGCGATTTATGAATGAGCAAACGGCGACGTGGCGTCGTCGGGTATCCGGTGTCCGCGGCCCATATCTGATCAAATGTTGATCCGATATCCGGTCGGTCGGCGCGTGTGTCCACATCGGCGAGCGGCGGTGATGAATCGGGAACGGCGCCGCTCGCTCA
>JAODUP010001122.1:45000-52500 GCA_025642065.1 Paralvinella palmiformis | reverse complement strand
CGAAAGGCTGAACGCACACGTTCCTATGTATAAATAGCCACGTTCGGCGGTGGTGAGATGAGATCGTGTGAGATGATGCATAATTATGTGACGTGTTAATATCTTGAAAGCCTGTTATAGTCCCAGTATAACAGATGAACTGGTCCAGCAACTAATATAGCAATCATGTTACTTTGATCAGCATGACACCTGGACGATGTGGTGCCAGAGTTGTTAGCTTATCGTAATTGTGTGTCAGTGTGTTAGCTGATTAATCCGGTGTGCTCTGACGCATTGGATGGATGAACAACTATGCCAAGTGGTTAGATGTAGTTCAGTTGATGATGAGGTGCTATAGAAACTGGGTGGTCCTTTGGTTCGAATCCACCATGTTTTGGTTGTGCTGGCTGATCGGGATACCAACTCAGATGGAATTTTGTCGTTCATGCACAACCATATTTTGCAGCTGTAAGTTGTATACACACCGGGAAGATGATGATGACATTTGATTCTATAGGCTCCTTTAACGGGGGGTGGGGGGTGGGGCAGTTGGAGCAAACAAGGAAATCCCCCTAAAGTCCTTAGAGGGGTGTATAGTCGTATACCGTAATTGAATGAAACGCGATGCAGTTCTAATAGAGCATCGTGCTGCTGGAAATGGCTTGTTAATGCTAATGTTTTAAATTGCCATTTGCTTGAAAACCATCCCATTGTCTGTATATAGAGACGGCGGTTTTCATGCTTTACCCAGGAATATTAATCATCGTCACGCAAAACACGCCCAACTTTATAGGAGCTCATTAGTCGATAGTTCTTTTACAAACCTGGAACCGACCTAAGTCGACAAAAACAAAACAGAAACTCTTCACCGACTGTTTTGTAACCTGTTTAAGCTGATCTGTTTCTGTGGGGGTATTTTAATATTATTATTGCAGCAAATATTTTGCAGATTTGGCATCAAATTGGTTGAATGACGAGTTGATTAAAGACAACCAGTGTTATATTTCAGAGTAATTAAAAATCGTCTAAATTTGTGAAAAACTGTCCACTCATCAACAACAACAACATCAGTTATTTCACCTCGTTTCGGAATAGTATCAGACCCGACGGCAATTATGTAAAATCTAGGTTGATGTGGCGATTTATTAATTGCTCTCTTCATATTTAGAACCTTGAAATAAGCTTGGAATATATCCACCTCTATGGCCTATAAAGTAGGAGGAGCCTTTCATCTTGCGAAGTGACTGGGAAGGGTTCCTTTGCAAAATATGATATCTATTGGAAATTTCAATTTGTTTTTTTCTTTAGTCGTCGTGGTGAAGCAGTAGATTACAGGCCATAAGTTTCTCCCTCATCTGAGGTAATATCCTGCCATTTTCAGCCATTATTATTTTATTGAGAGAAGCATCTGTTTATGAAATGCATATCTGTGTATATTGCATACTACAGGTACACAAATAATAGATGTATGGACCCTATTGATTCTGGAACCTGAACTGAAATGTAGACATCATTAATATGCCCCCGATTGAGAATCTATTAAACAATCCTGAACGTGATATATTCTAGCACCAATTAATATTGAACTGTAATCATTGAATACCCGGATGAAGTTATCAGTGTTTATTTTCTTTAGTTTTGTTTCTTGTCACTGTTAATTACAAAAGTAAATGTAGTATACGAAGAGATAAAATGATGATGCCGTTTTATTCGTTAGGAAGATATATTATTGGCGAGCGATAAAACTATGCCAAACATATTTACATGCTTCTTTCATTCTGTGAAAGGGGCGCCTCCGTGGTCTAGCGGTAGCGTGCTGGACCACAGATCACTACCAGCCGTGTTCGAATCCCGGCGTGGGCATATCTGAAGGTTGTTTCATCTTTGACTTCGCCGCATTACCTTTGGAGGTCGCTCGTCCCATTTAGCCTACCTTGTGCACAAAAATGGCCGTAAAACATCAATCATCATCCATCATCATCATCATCTTCTTCATTCTGTGAAAATCATATTTGTTGTACCCAAATATTTGGGGTATCGCTGTACAGCGACTTTGAATGGCCCCTGCTAGTAAGGGCACTTTATTAAATATACAGTTTTATTATTATTATGTTTTATTTGAATGTTTCCCCCCCCTTTAACTTTCCGCTGTTGTCTCTTTTATAAAATTTGTTTCATTTATTCTTGTTTAGCTAGCTTATTCGGCATTTTTTTTTTTTTTAGCCACACAGTCTGATTTTGTGGTGTTTTTTAGCCTATTAACTGACCCGATTTGTATTTATGAGCGATTGTTCATGACATAATGTTCAGAAATTAACTGCCATTCGACAGGAGTTTCGAAACCAGTTTGTGAGGGGACTTGAAAGATTAACAAATAAGTCAAAACGCATTGTTTTATTTCGCATTTGTTCTTCAGATTTGAGGAAAATTTTAATATTTGGATTCCTACGATTCTCTTTTTAAACTCGTAAATCATTTTCCAATCGACGTATCTTGTCATGATGCTGTCAGCAATGATATTGGCTTTCAGACTTGTTTCATCTTGGGTGGAAGACGTCTGATGGGGGAAATGTCTTGCACTTCTGAATTAGTATGTTAGACATTTCTGGGATCAAACAAGATTAGTTCACTGCCTTGATCTATGCAGTACCACAGAGTCGATTGGAATGCTGTACACCGAGTACACAGTACACAACTCGATCAGATATACACCACCCAACATCTTACGATTTGTCGACTCCATCACGAGAGTTCATCATCGGGCTGAGTCGGCTTAATCGCACTTCGTAGAACGTTGCAGGGTCGTGATCTAGTCGTGATAAAGACGCAACCAGGTGATGATAACAAGCAGGACGAGCGATGTTCCGGATTATCTGGATCTAATCCTCCCTTCTCCGCCGCGCACGGAAAGATTTAGGGCTGTCCAAAAATCCACCGGAGTGCCTATTATCGGGTGAGCAGTTGGAAGTTACCTGCTCGAAGATTGGCTGGTTTTAGCCGAAAATCTGCCGGTACTTTGTTGTGATATCAGGTTATCTTTGTTTATTTAAGTGGATAGGTGTAAATAACCGGCGGCTAGTAGCCAGCCACCTGGCGGCTATAATAGTGAATGGAATCGGTGAGGATGACTTTGGCTGGTCTCTGGAGCAGGACGTTCCATGTTCCGTCTAAGTCTAATTGTGGGCCTTTGTCGTTGTTATCGTTGTTGTCGTTGTTGTTATGTTGTTGTATTACATTTAGGCTTTACCGGTATCTTGAATTGTTTTGTTTTTTCTGTCCGTGCAGAAATTTTATAAACGGTAAATGTTGACGCTTAAACTTGTGGATATTATGTGGCGTTCAGTTCTCACTCGCTGTTGGTAGGGAAATATGACTTTCGTTAACGCCTATACACGCGTATCTCCACATACAAACACCATTCACACGGAGTCGTATTACACACACAAACGCATACACGCGCACACGGGGGCGCCTCCGTGGTCCGGTTGATAGTGAGTTGGACCACAGATCACTACCACCTGAGTTCGAATCTCGGCGTGGGCATATCTGAAGGGTGTTTCATCTTTGACCTCGCTTCATTACCTTTGGAGGTCGCTCGGCCCATTTAGCCTACCTTGTGCACAAAAGTGGCCGTAAAACATCAGTCATCATCATCACACGCATACACGGATGAGTGAGGAGATGAATTAATATTTGATATATATATATATATATATATATATATATATATATATATATTCAAAGATAATTAGAGTAGTACTGATGATGATTACGATGCTGATAATTAAAATAAATGAAACTCTAGATGGGGGGTGGAGCCTTTCTGAGTAATATTTTAAACCAAACACCTTTAACATATCTGCAAAAGTGTATAAAGTGAGTTAAATATTTAAGAAGAGTTTTAACATCCCAATCTAACAGAGTGGTTTTATGTGATGATCAAATGACCTCTGTTTATGAAGCGGAGTACTTCACGACACCTAGTTATCACGCCTCGTCCAATCATAGCCAAATCATCTCCCCTTTTCCAATTTGGCCCAGAAAGGTCAAAGGTAACTAGTTCATGGTATACAGGTGACCTTTATACACACAAACACACACACACACACGTACGCACACAGCTTCCAAAATGGAGTAACACCGATCCTAGCAATTGATCTACAATGCTACGCTGGCCCACTTAGTGCATAAGGTCAGTTTGTTGGAAAAATGAAACCCGTTGCTGGCGTGTTTCTGCGGCCGCCGTAAGGTGGTCGTAGTGACATTATCGCCATTGTAAGTGGGCCGCGGTGTCCCGGAGTTTCTGTCGGGGCTCACTAATGCTGTAGGTGAGGTATTCTAGAATACGAACAGGAATTTCTCGGAGGTCACACGCCAATCGTTTACCCGCAGAGCAGCGATACCCGCAACATTCTGGCAACGCGTAAAACGTGCAGCACAGAAACTAGCTCAGAAAATGAACAGCGGACACATATATGTGTGTGTTGTGTTTTAGAAGTGGATGAAATGGCACTGGCACAGAGAATAAGACATTTGGATTATAATGTTGAGGTGTATTACCGAGGGATGGTGTGGGTGTTTGTGTGTGTGTGTGTCAATATGTTATTACCGGTCATGTGAGATGTTTTGGCAGCAAAGTGAGGACGATTAGCCAGTGATAAAACACTCATATTAAACCGCATAGCAAAATGACAGATAATTTAATTATCTTACACGAAGGAATAAATAATAGATGTAAATCTGGCACAGAGCAAAATAAACGTAAATTGTTTCATTTCGCAGTCAGTATGTTTGTGTCTATTGGCACGATTAAATGTGTACGGGCATGAGTCGGGAAGCGTCTGTGTGTTCGTGCGCGTGTGTGTGCGCGCGTGCTTGCTTCATATTCATCGTAACTCACTAATGTACATGTCTAGTTGACGTTCTGCAACCTTTGATGTCAGCATGTTTATGTATGCCTCGCTTTCTTTTATCATTTACTGATAATAATCCATCCCGAGTATAAAGCCATCTCTCAACGCGTAACATGACAGCTGTCAGAATCTCATGACAGATGTCAGCTGTAATGATCTACTGGCTACCGAGTCGTCCGTGTCTGCGTGCAGCTGGCTTCTTCTCCGAACACGTATGTGCCTGAAGTGTAGCTAAAACACTGCCAGGGACGGAAACGGGCTATAAGAGGAAAGTTATGTGTGATGAGTAGTTATGATATAGTCAATAGTTATGGATATAATATCAATATAGGCATTTGAAGCCGTTATAATGACACTCCTATGATGACTTCCATTTGTTTATTGAAAATCTTTTGTGGCATCATCTTGTTGGGAGTGAGTGAGTGGGTGGGTGGGTGGGTGGATGGGTGGGTGAGTAAGTGAGTGAGTGAGTGAGTGAGTGAGTGAGTGAGTGAGTGAGTGAGTGAGTGAGTGAGTGGTGGTGAGTGAGTGAGTGAGTGAGTGGGTGAGTGGGTGGGTGGGTGGGTGGGTGAGTGGGCGAGTGAGTGAGCGAGCGAGCGAGTTAGTGAGCGAGTGAGTTGAGCGAGCGAGTTTGGCAGATATGGCTATTAGGGGCGGCTTCCTAGAAAATTATCCCACAAACACAAGCATGAGTCACTTTTGGGCACACGGTAGGCTAAATGGGCGATCAATGTCCAATTCGACTTTGATGGGGAGGATAATCGGCTAACAGCGGTGGGGGTAATAATCGGTGACGTTGTCTAACACCTTTAAGTACACATTTCTGTCACAGCAGTATTTTTATACGGCATCTTCATTATGATCGTCCCATCGAGAGCGTTAGCTTTCCCGGGATATTTTGTCCGACTCTCATGTCTAAGCACTGTCTGGGTGTGAATCATTATGTGATTGATAAGAAGTTGATGATGATAGATCGATAATATGGAGCATCGGAATGGATCTTATACGACGAATCTAACATGAAAAATTGAATTCGTTGTCACATGAAATCGTCGTCGGTAATGATGTATTCACGATACTGAGTCGCCATATAGAAGAAAACTGTCGTCGTAGCCGCGAGACTGATAAAATTAAGACGGACATTATTTTCGTTTAATAAAAATTAATAATTATCATATTTTGCACGTGTAATAATACTCGTAATAATACTAATATTTACTGACTATAATAGGAAACACGAAATATAGTACAATTGTTGTGATAAACGAATAAACACGAAATATAGTACAGTTGTTGTGATAAACGAATAAACACGAAATATAGTACATTTATGATAAACGAATAAACACGAAATATAGTACAGTTGTGATAAACGAATAAACACGAAATACAGTACAGTTGTTATGATAAACGAATAAACACGAAATATAGTACGGTTGTTGTGATAAACGAATAAACACGAAATATAGTACAGGAAAAATATGAGTAACAGTGTGTATTTGTTGTGATTCTTGCTAGAACGACAGGTTGCGACAGTATTTTGAAGAGAGAGAGAATAAAAACAGAACTTTAAAGACTCAAGACTGTAAAATTCCATTTCCATTCTATAGTTCATTATATTCAGACCCCAGGATGGCTGATTTAGACAGACCGGTGTTGTTCGATACGCGTATTCCAATAAAGGAATTAAAAGACGGAACTGGAAGTATTGCAAATGTGATCCTGAAAAGTGTCAATTGGATGTCTCGTCGTTGTTGTTGTTGTTGTTGTGGTGGTGGATCGTGGATGTTAAGCGAATCGGAGGAAATAGTTAAGGTTACTCGGATCGGTTGAGATGCTCTTTGAGACTCGGCCATTCTTCGCCCACCGAAGGCTTTCGGGGATTAATCGTGTTAGTAGAGGTCCGCCAAGAATACGTTTCCTTATCCGTTATTTTATTTATGTGCCACCTTCGGCGTAGCCCGTGGTGAGATTTATTTCTCCTGGAAATTGTCTGGCTCTCGTGTCTAAACAGTATCAGATTGAATCAGTATGTCGTGGAAAAAGAACCTAAAAATGATAAACCGGTCTTATTCTGATGGATGGAATGATATTTCCTACAAATGTATGTACGTTTTCCTCTCTCCCTCTCCCTCCCTTTCTCTCTCTCTCTCTCTCTCTCTCTCTCTCTCGTGTGTGTGTGTGAGTGTGTGAGTGTGTGAGAGAGAGAGAATTATTCAGCGAGACAGTCAGTATACAGTACACGGCTTCAGTTTGGACAAATTGTTGACTGAACTGATAAATATTGTCTACTTATCTGTTCACAATATCAGAAGCCGTGAATAGCTTATAGTGCTCGACAAATAGACATTTACAAATAAACACTTGTAATCACATTCTGTATAGAACGATGCGTACAGGTATAGGACTTAGAATAAAGAAGATAACTATATGTATTCCCTTAGTACACAAAGAGCCTTTAACCCCAGATTTATTTATTGGATTGAACACAATAGAAAAAATACTTTGGGAATTATTATTGTTATTATTATTATTATTATTATTATTATTATTATACTGTTATAAATATCTAAGGTTTATACACTAAAGAAATAATTTTTATCAATAG
>JAODUP010001122.1:0-40000 GCA_025642065.1 Paralvinella palmiformis | reverse complement strand
AAAATAACTCTTTAATTATGTCTTCGTCCCATTTAATGATTACCTCAATCAAAAATAATGCTGTTGCTAGGCTAAGACAGAAAATGGACCACTGTTCTCCCGATTTCTGGTTTACATCATGAATAACACACTTCAGATGGCAAAATATTGGTCTGCCATTGCCGGTAGATAGGTGCTCAATTTCAGTTTGCCATTTCAGTTCAATCCATTTTATCAGTTCCCGTGTTCAGATTTATTTTCACGGATAAATAGTATTCATCATTGCTGTGTTGTTTAACATTTAAAAATTTCACTTTTTCCGTATAATGCCTTTGAAATGCTACTACTAATAATGGTTTATTGTTAAACAAACACCATGCAAATATTTATTCATGCAAATCGCTTGCCTATTGACAATAAATATTGAACTGTTGTTGGCCAGGAATACATTTTATCATGGCCACACACACACACACACACACACACACACACACAGAGATATATATATATATATATATATATATATATATCAGATCTTATGCGACATGCTCTATAAATAATACATCTGATAGGAAAGCACTGATATCTAATTACAAACATGTTTCATACCGTGAATGTAATTGAAGTTTTTGGACAGAATTATCTTCGCCATCTAAAAAGATTATTAAATAATACGAAAACTTTACACGTTTTATTCTGTAGCCGCCAGAAGGTGAATTCTCTCCCAAAGCCAATACGTTTAAGAACACATATAGATGGCGTGTTATCGATGACTTGTCCAGTCGATTGAAGTGATACTAAAACCGTATTGGCTGATTTTAAGCCCGGCGCATGTTTGGCGACGGGACTAGCCCCGTTCAATATCAATCACGAAACCTAACTATTAAAGTAATTCATAACGGGTATATGCCACGACCGGCTAACCAACCATGCGACATCCGTCATTCTATCGGACCTAGTGCGAGAGATCGACGGCAGCGTAAACATTTCTAGGAAAGATCTCGATGGCATTCGTCATATAACTGCGGCGTGAAGATCTTTTATTTATGACAAAGATACCCCCGAGGTGTCCAACTATTGTGACGAATGGCCAACCGGCGCTAAACGGGACACAACGCGAGGCCTTGAATCAATGAAGAGCATAAAGGTTACGGCTTGATCTATAGCCGAGTCTCGCTCTCCACGCAGACGTATGGTCTGTCGTATCGACTTTGTTCTGCGACATTCTGCAAGAATAAAAAACCCTATTCGTCGTTTGGCGGCCTTCTCGGCGCGTCTCTTTTGTTCGTCGCCGAATTTGATTCATGTTCGGATTGTTTTGGAACCAAAACGAGAGCGAGATAACCGCGTTTCTTCCTTCCGCGGTGTCACCGGGTGCCTCGTCTCTAGACAGGACGGTCGCTCGGCGGCTCGTACGTCGTTCGTTGGCCTCTGTAAAGACATTTCAAATATTTACTGAAGTCATTATATCTCCAGTAGGAGATGTTTCTGTTGGTTCTTCCGAGTTCTGTTGGTGGGTAAACCTTTGCCGATAACCCGCTTACTGATTGATGTGCGTGCGTGCGTGCGTGCGTGCGTGCATGTGGCCTGCGTGCCTGTGTGTCAGTGTCTGTGCGTTGTCACGAGTAAAAGGTCATACTTCTTTGTCCTGTTCGTTTCGTAATCTTTTACGCTGTTTGTGCCAGCGGTGATCATTTTAAGCAAAACTTCCCCAGCTGAAATCTTTATAGACTTAGTTAAGTATCTGTGCCAACAAGAGCCTACACAATCCGAAGGATGTACGGAAATCACACCGGACTTCCAGTTCTGGTGACTGATATCATTTATGTTCAAATTTTACAGGTAGTGATTCTTGGAGTCAGATTAGCGTTTAATCTACCGTTAAAGTAGAAGGTCATTTTTGGGGACTCTAATCGTCAGTTTAAATAGAATGGAGGACTCCCATAACGTACCTGGTGACAAACAAACTTTGCTCCATCCCTCTTTGTCGGGGATCAAGTTTCATTTTTACCCTTGTCTGTGGTTTCATCTCTAGTTATCTCGTTTCCCTACTGACAACCAGGCCACCGGCATGTTTGAGCATAAACAAATCTGTTCACTCACTCACTCACTCACTCACTCACTCACTCATTCACTTCACTCATTCATTCACCCCTTAAATAGCATGGCAATTGTATATTAGTTATGGTAACATCAGTTATTTGCGTTTATTGTTTGGTGTTATTGCCACAATAGTCCAGTATTCCGATCCAGGTTGTCTGATCGATTCTCATAAACGCATTAAAGTCTCCTGAAATGTTTTGCCATTATTCTGTTTTTCAACGATCCTATTCATTCGCCACCGTTACTAATCCGCCTTGTTCAGGATGACTACCTGACCGTCTGCGACTCAGACGGCATTGTTATTCCTGGCCGAGGACAATCACAGTGGTTGAGTGCGTCGACTTGAGAACCACGCGGCAGCCAGCCACCCGGCCAGCACCGTGAGCAGGGCTATCTAATGCACACTAATGCACTGTTACGGTGAAGCCAATTGAGGTGGTAATAGCGGGAGACGTGTGAAGCTCGATGACTGTCCATTGTGACAGGCCGTATATTGGTCTGGCAGCCAGTTTGCGCTGTTCGTGTCGAGTAGCCAATTATTGATACATATCCCACCCGACTGGACGCAATGGATGTCATAGCGGGTTGTTTATCGGGGCTGCCGGCTTGTCACATCCGGATCCGGATCTGTCGTTCCGGCGCTCCGCGGATAGGATGTTGCCGGGGTTGGGAGTGCGGAGAGAGGATTTCGCCGTCACATCATCTCCGCGCTAGAATACAGCTCACCATCCTATCCTGTCTCCGTTGTTTGTTGCTAAAGATGTGTTGTTGACTTTTATCGCCACACCGGATACGGTTGTCCTAATTGTGGCTACACAACCCAGCTGTGTTGTTTATGTTTACACACCTGTCTGGTTATCTCTAAAGCGTTGCCTATTCCTAGTGGCACGTGTGGCAGGGCCCCAGATATATCACTACTGTTTACATAATATGTTACAGTTCAATTTTTGGTTACACTTTATTTGCTGAGTGTATTGTTACGGATGTGAGATGATTTTTTTCAATAATATACATATTAATTATTTTCCTGTGCGATTATGTCTCTCTCTCTCTCTCTCTCTCTCTCTCTCTCTCTCTCTCTCTCTATATATATATATATATATATATATATATATATATATATATAATACTATTATATCCAGTTTCCTGTACTTTAAATCACACAGTTTGTTTGGTGGAAATTTTTTTTTTTTTTGTCATAATAACCAAGAAGATAATTAGTACTGGGTACTTATGAGTTATGTGAACCAGCCTCTCGATGATGGAGACCTTTCTTGACACTTACATATTTACTATCCGATATTTCCCGTATAGCAACATAATAAGTGGACCAAAGAATGTGAATGGTGAAGGTCGTCGTCCCGAGTTCGAATGGTGTACACGCGAAGGTCAATACCACCAGACGAGATCTCTATTTCCAGTTCCTACCATCCACGACAGAGTACAGCGCAAACCAGCGAATTTCACACTTATGATAGACGAGCAGTCAGGACAATGGACACCACGCTGTGACTACCCACCCACACACACACCTCTGAACCGTCTTTCATTCTATATATCGATTGCTCGTATCTACCGTATCGCTATGACATTACCGGGCTCCTGGTCGTATTACAAATTAGTAGTCCTCATCGCGGAACGTAACGATGGCCACCCAGTGATGGCCGATCCATCCGTATATCCAGCGCCTATTAATAACGACGATCTCCCATCCCGCGCTCGCCGAGTTGCTCGCGCCTCATATCGCGTTATAAGCCCGGATATGAAGCAGTGGGGGGGGGGGGGTTCCGATCACTTTGGCACCTGTGGGTTCCGCAACTGTTCCATGGGGGCATGCACCAGATATTAGAAGCTGTCGTTTAGGTCTGCCGTCGAAATCTAGTCGTAAGCCGTTAATTATGTTTGCCGGTTTGATCATTCGCCATAATAATAATATATAATATAACGTGGCGTGTTGTGAAATATATCATTTCGTGGTACGATATGGGTCTAAATGTGTGATGGTCGTTTATCACGCACTTTAAAGGATATTTCGATGGTGGTGTGCTCTTAAATCTTACAGTTAAGCTGCATTTGTTATCACGGCAGCGAAGCGTCCGGTTGCTCCAGATGTATTATTTCTAGTAATTCTGTGACTTTGTTGTTTGTATGCGGTTGGTTTTCCAGCTAGCATAAAGTTTCTTTGGATAATTGTATTCGGCGCTACGAACCATTACTCCACTTTTCCAGTCCATTGGTTCAGAGCATGACGGTGTATTATATTCCATGCGATGCGACCTTTTCAATCGTGTTAATGTTCGAAATACAAAAGCAAGAAATTCCATTCGGATTAATGGCAGTGTTAGAACGAGGGTTTGTAAAACGTCAGTACAAAAAGTTTGTTTTGTGTCAGGAATCCTTTTAGTTCCGCCTTTGATTTAAAAGGCATGAGGATTCATTCAAAGGGAGCCAGTTCTAATGCCTGAAACCCAAAAGGTGGTAGATTCCGATTATAATGATGGTAATCGTATTATATTGGTGGTGATGATGATTGATGTTTTACGGCCATGTGCTAAAATGATAGGCTAAGATTGGACCAACTATACTTTGGGAATCATATATTTTTAACTAGTAGTTCATTATAAAGTATCTATTTGCGTGCCTCCGTGGTCTAGTTGGTAGCAAGTTGGACCACAAATCACTACCACCTAAGTTTGAATCTTGGCATGGGCATAGCTGAAGGGTGGTTCATCTTTAACTTCACTTCATTGCCTTTGGAGGTCGCTCTCTCTCTATTTAGCCTATCATGTGCACAAAAGTGGCCGTAAAACATCAATCTTCATCATCATCATCATCTCTGGGTGACAACCCCCGCTTGTAGTCTCTTGAGTTTAGAATTGAGACTCTTGTGTTCTCCTGTATATCACGAGTTACAACTAGAAGTAGACAACATCAAATGACCTTTTGGAACTGATTTGCCCTTTAAGTTTTACTTCCTCGTTTACCTACTTCCCTAGTAACATGACACAGATCATCGGGTCACCTGTTGTAAGTCCATTTAAGGTCGTACATAATGACTCCTCATCTATAAGGTCAATTATTTAATCCGAATTCTTGACTATGAGTTCTTCATTATCATGAGCAGCTGCACTTTTGTGCACAAGGTAGGCTAAATGGGCCGAGCGACCTCCAAAGGTAATGAGACCAACTGAAAGACGAAACAACCTTCAGATATGCCCATACCGGGATTCGAACATGGGTGGTAGTGATCTGTGGGCAGACGCTCTACCGCTAGACCACAGAGGCGCCCGAATCTATAATAGGAAAGGATGAAGGGCGGTTTGTGCGTGATGTGTTTATCTTAAGTTACCAGTTGATAAGTAATCAAAGAGTTTGGTTGTTCAGCAATGGAAAACGATAAAATATAATGAAATTCACCGATCAATAAAGAAATAAAGACGCATAAAATCAATAGATAATATAAGTTTACGATTGGTGTGGAAGAAAGGGACCTGTACAAATATTATTTTTAAGACATTCCTAATTCAGGATGTAAATTTGATAGAATATAGGTTCGCAATGAGCATTTCATTTCATTAGCATCTTCATCATCATCATCTTTTACGTATTTCATTATCACGATCAGTTTCTCCGGTTTGTCGTCTTAATTGTGGATGTTGTCCTTTTTTGGTCATCTTTTACTCTGTGATGGATGCTCTCATCCCTCGAGGCCTTCTTAAGGTTTTCGCCAAACTGTATTTTGTCTATCTGTCGGATTAACATTTCGTTTTTTTCGTTTTGATCACCTTTGCGGTTAGCGGTTCTTAAATTTTATCACCCTTTTTTTCTTATTTTAGTCACATCAGTATTGTTATCTCATGATATGCGGCTCCAGGCCATCTCCACCTCGTTAACGAGTTGTTGGCTGAAAATAATATGTTCTACTATGTCAAGGTCACCCTCATCCTTCTTTTAACACAATCAGTATCTTTTTATTGTTGTTAAGATTTCTGTGTTATCTCCAGTAATTGGATATGCTGTAATTGACGTAATTGTTCGCATTCTCATCTAACAGTAGGATTATATCTGTTATAATGTTTTAGCTTAAGAGATGACCATGGAAAGGATACATTTTAATTGTTTAATTGTCTGAAATTAAAAATATAGGAACCATTTTTTGTTTTGTTTGACATTAGTTGACAGTATAACGAGGCTGTGTACCGAATTATAGATAATACTAAATTAATTTCTGGATGCATTAAAAATGGTGTTCCTCTAAAAGAGAAGCCCTATCTGTCTATCTAATACACTTATAATGTGAATATATTTTTGTTGTTTTGTTTTTCAGGAGATTGTGTTAGTGTTTTTCTTTGGTATGGAATATTTGATACGTCTGTGGTCGGCAGGCTGTAGGAGCAAATACATGGGTCTAAAGGGAAGGTTTAGATTTGCTAGAAAACCCATATCCATAATAGGTGAGTAATTGTATGTCATAAAGGTATCGTGTTACCCATAGAAATGACTGCGTTGACTGGCACCAGCACTATTACATGTCGTAATACAGCACTGGCTTCCAGCATAATATTGTCTGAAATAACATTGTTTTGGGTACGATATAACTATGCCATAAATCTCGTATTGGCACAACATTAAAAAAACATAACTTTTTCTGCCTCCTTTTAATTTAATGCGATATAAACATTGTATGATTAATACCAGGGGTGAGAATTCCTTGTGGATCGGAGGGTGGGAAACCATGAATATAATCCCAGGATGCCTGCAGGTGTCTCTAAAATTGCTTAAATTTCAAAATTTTCCATTTTCCAGCTCTTTTCTTTCTGTTTTGATGTCTCATTCCTGTAGTGCTGATTGCTGTTACATGTGCGCTAACTGTATATGTCACTATCTTAAGCAAAGGGTGTGACACGAGCTTAAGAAAAAAACACTTCCTTCACATTCTGTTGATATATTTTATGAGGGCATGAAATATTCAGTAAATGCCATTCCATAGAAGCCCTGATTATTGATCACCTTCTACTGGCATCCCCTGAGCTAAAAAATACATAATATGGGGCCCACTTATAACATCTGGATCTCGGTTAATCAACCTAAAATGTCCCATTGTGGAGGTATTGAAAGATATCTTAACAATAATAAAAAATATATTTGTACATAATAATAATAATAATTATGAGAGTTTTTATGTGGCTCTGTAAGGAAGATGCTCCTTCAGGGAGATTTATTCTAAATCAATTTAAAATTTGGAGTAGATCACATATTTGATGATGAGAACCGTCTTGGGACCAAACAAAATACCCTCAGCTTTAGTGCCAATCAATCAGGATTTGAACTCTGACCTCTTGCATACCATGACGCAGAGTTCATTACCGTAACTGACTCATCCCATGGAAGCAGTTTATGTTGACAATAATAAAATATGCTCACTAATGTGAAGGATGCGGGATATTTTAGTAGGTTTTAATGAATACAGTTTTTTTGGGACAACTCCATGGTCTTAACTGGTAGTGCGTTGGACCACAGCTCACTACCACCGAGTTCGAATCTCAGCATGGGCATATCCGAAGGGTGTTTCATCTTTCACTTCCCTTTCTTTACCATTTAGCCGACCATGTGCACAAAGGTGGCTGTAAAACATCAATCGTCATCATGAGTACAGTATTCAATGATTGTTCACTTTCTTTCAGATTTCATGGTTGTTGTTGCCTCAGTGGTAGTCTTATCGGTCGGGTCTAATGGACAAGTGTTTGCAACTTCAGCAATAAGGTATGTGTTTGTGTCCATCCGAAGGTTCGCGCTGGTTTTAGTCGGTGTCGTTTCGTTTCTATCCGATGGCTCAGCCGTAGCGTGCTGCTGGCGTGGAAAGCCCTTAGGAGCAGCTTGGTCTGAATCCACCAGTTTTCCTTCTAATCGTTTGTGGGTTCACTTCGGCTACTGTTCCCATGATTTTTATCTACAGACAGTAATCCCTTAGAGTATGTATTAGTTCTAATTGTATCGTAGAGTAGAGTTTGGATTGATTTGCTTTTGCTAAAATGCGCAGTGCATAGATAAGAAGTGTTCTTTTGGACTGATTATATAGTGCCGCGCCATTGAGGTCACTTGTTTTGTTTCCTCGCGTCAGTACAGGGCACCTCCGTGGCCTAACAGGTTGCACGGTTGGCCACATGTCAATAGCACCTGGGTTCAAACCCCAGGCCGGCTATGTCAGAAGGGTGTTTCATATTTCACTTCGGCTCATTACCTTTGGCCTACACTGCGCCCACAAGTGGCCGTAAAACAGCACTATTTTATGTCAGTCACATCTGCAAGATGTACATTCTCTGATTATAAATACCTCACATGTCATGATATACCCGAATTGACAATGTCACCCATTGTTATAAAGTAACAAGCACGGAACCCGTTAAATTCTTCATTATGTTTTGGGTTTTTATTTTCAAAGTCCATCTCTGCACTTTTGTTGTCTGATTGAGCATTAACTTAATCAGTCAGTAAAGCAGCACAATGCTATGCACAGTCAGTTTTAAATGGTGAACTTCAGATATGCACACAATTTTTGCACACCTGAAATTTTCATCCCCGGCCAAGCCCGAGCAGAGGAGTTGGACCCATGGTGTGAAGTGAACAGATAATGATGTAGCAGCAGAAATATATATATATATATATAAAATATATATATATATATATATATATATATATAGCCAGTGAAGATCCATGGTCTAGAACTTTGCTGTCATCCACTACATCCTGCAAAATGCCATTCCATGACTTAATCCTGTGCACTCAGACCCAACATTGGTGACCTTCACCTTGTATTGTCAGAACACACAATGGCTAGATTGCCTGTTCTGTTGGTTTCTGATTTAAGTGTGCCTGATGTTTTGTCGTGAATCTTGGCTTAACGAGGTCGTTGACTGAGGAAGTATTACGCTGGCTGAGTAATTATCCGTCCACATGTCAGTTCTGTTTGTTTTAACGTTTCGCTCAGTTCCTGAAGCTTTGACCGTCAGTAAATAACCTGGCTGGCTGGAGCCATTAGTGCTGAGTGGACAGCAGGAGTAACGGCCTAAGTTGATAAAAAGATGAGGGGTGTCTATCTGGATATACGGAGACACTGGCATGGGTAGAATCCATGCATGAATTGGCTGATGTAGTCATATGTGTATTTACGTGTGCATTTATGCATACTCGCATACATATATATGCTACAATTAATCTGTATAATCAGGTAATATGTATATTACCTGAAATGTTCAGGTAATGTGTATTAAATCTCAGTTAGGAATACATGTATTACCTGAAAATTTCACATATTATACATATTACCGGATTATAAAGATTAACTTTAATATATACACACATTTACAGACAGATATGAACAGTCAGCATATGTGTATGCATGCACACACACACACACACAGGGGTGATACTCCCATCTACAATATTTAGGCTGCTAGTACTTAGCGACCAGTAAACGGGACGTAGAACGTTTACATAAATATTTAAAGAGTTCAATGTTCTTTCGGACAAAGTGTCAGTGGAATCACTTTAACATGTCGTTTTACGAATAGTTTGTGTAAAATATCACTACTGTGACATGGCCGTCTGACATGGGGCTGTTCGTCATGGGATGGAACATAATAAATGGGAATTTTACTCACTCATAGAACAAAATCTGTGTGTGTATTTGTGTGTGTATTTGTGATGTTGTTGTTACATTTGTAATTTCATATCATTTATACAACCACTTTCTTTTTTTAATAGTATGTGTACACAAAATAGCATACAAAGACCCATTGGTACTGTTTGTGCATATGGATAAAGTAAATATAGTAGCATTATTATATTGTTGCATATTAGTGTACCGGTAATTATAATGGTATTTTGTTTTACCCACTACCATGTATACTTGTGTATAAGTCGATCTCGTATATAATACAATGTCAGTATATCAGTCAGTATCGTGGGAAACTGCCTAACTTGAATCTAACATTAGGCAGAATTTAAAACTTTTGAAAGATGTTATTTTCAGAAAAATGGCATTTCCTTTTTGACCTGGCTAGTTGAAATTATCAATAATGTCGAACTAGTGGTAGAGATGTGTGTGTGTGTGTACAACTGATTTCACATCCCTGTCATTTGTTGAAATTTGGGATACGGACTTCACTGTTGCCTATTGGGCACACCCATTTCCTATCCAAAACATCAGCAATATTTATACAGAAAACTAACTACAAAGATGACTTATCGAGATGAAATTGTTAATTATTGCTGGTACTAACAGCTTTATGTTTTTAAAACATCGAATGAAACAAATTAAAATACAAAACTGTCGCTGATAATTGTGAATTAAATTGAACTGTTTAGTAGAAACACGAGTCGATCGAACTGAAACGTAAATCAAATTGTCCCTGTTATCAATCACCAGACCTGGCAGCTTTTTTTCCGGCTGAGTCATGTATAATCCAGTAGCGAAAAAAAATCATTTTTTCCCAGGGTTAAAACCTTATCTTATACACAAGTATATATGGAAACCTGTATACTGGCAGGTTGTATGTTACTGATACAGCCAAAGAACCCATATACTGGCAGGTCGTGTATTACTAATAAACTGTGGTTTTCTTACAGGGGTGTGAGGTTCTTACAGATCCTTAGAATGTTGCATGTAGATAGACAAGGAGGAACGTGGAGATTATTAGGATCCGTTGTATATATACATAGACAGGTTAGTAATTGTCTCTGTTGTATTGTCTAACAGAGTAACAGAATCATTTACATATAGACATTGTCATCTATATAACATTCTGTTTCATAGAGAATACTCCATTTACATGTTAATGGTGGTATAGCCCATTGTAATTAAATTTCTACTTGCCAGATTTCCAAGTAGAAGTATGAACATAAAGAATTTAAAGCTTAATTTTAGGCATCAGGTTGATTTTAAAATGGGTTATGAATTTATTTAAACTTTTTTTAAATATTTTTCTTCTGGAAAAGGTTTCCTGGTATGTTTTAGGGTGCACCATTTAAATGTGTGATCAGGTACAAATGGTGGAAATCTGATACATTTAAAAAATAATGATTATTTATCAGTTTTTAATTGATCCAAAACATGATTATATCTGATATCAGCTCATGCAGAAATTAGTACAGGTACTTTATTAAATATATATTATTATTATTATTATTATTATTGCTTTTATTTCAGTTTACCATGGTTATTGTGGTCTATTTTTAAGTTGTGAATAGATTACTTTTCAAAACAAAGATCCTTAACACCTCTGTATGGAGTCAAATCCATTAAATATTTAAACAGTCAAAGGTATTTCTAACAGAATAACAAATTATATACTTGTGAGACAATATATACCTATGTTATGTTATGTATGTTACTTATACCTATGTACTATGTTACCTTGTAGTATAGTACTTCGAGACACAGATCAACAAGCAGATTTTGGCAGCAATCAAGCATTTTATTCCATGCACCGCTGTGTGATACCATCTGAATTAATTTATTTTAAAATATCTAATCTGAAAATGGCTTAATGTGATAGTGTTAACGCTAGATAAATCCAGCAGTGATTCAGACTCATGTTCACAAACAAATTACTACCCTCAAAGCATCATTGCCACAGGATAAATGGAATTATTCGACGGAATAGCTGGCGTTGAGTTATGTCATGAGTTATGATTGAAGTTTATAGAATGGTTTAATTTGATTGTTAATTATTCATTTTCCATCTGAGTCAGTGTTTATGATAAGCTTGTTGGCTTTGCACTGAAAAACGCTAGGTTGTACATTCGAATCCACCTCACACCTGTAGTTGTGGAAAGCTTTCCTAAGCAGTCACTTTTGACCGTGCTGTGACTAAAATTACATTGGCTACTTTATCCATTTCAAGATTTTATTAATAACTTATAAATCTATTAATGATATAGAACCAGAATACCTGTGTGAACTGGTGTCCATTAGAAAGTCATCCCCAAAACTCAGGTCACCCAGTCAGATACTATTGCAGGTGTTAGTATATCGGCTCAAGTCATATGCTGACTGTGCATTTAGTGTTGCAGCCCCCACTTTGTGGAATAGGTTGCCGGCAAATATTAGAAATGCGTGATTTCTTGAAAAAAAATTAATCCATTCTACAAACACACCTGTTCAAGGTTGCTTTCACAGAAAAATAATAATTATCTTTTAAATCTCTTATAGGTTTTTTTACAGACATGTTATTTGGGGTATTATTATATTACATGTTATTTGTACGGCACCTTTGAATGGCTCCTGCTAGCAAGGGCGCTTTATTAAATATACATTACTATTATTATAAACAAAACAACATTCAACTTACAACAGTTTATGATCTGGTATAGATGCCTAAATAATTTGCGTGAACTTCTTCACAGAACACACAAACATTTGAGATCCGTGTTTAGGTCAAGGTTGTACACCACGGTTTAGTGAAAGGCATCCTGCGGGTTTAGTGAAAGGCGTCCTGCGAAGGTCGTGCCATCTGATGATGGATGACATGTGAACATAGTCTGAGACAGTTGGAGAACGAGCTGAAAGGGTGTTATAAATTGTGTGTTATGGGAATACAAATAGTGCCTGTTGGAACGTTTGAATGCATTGTCTAAGTCAATTAGCTAGTGATCACTGTCACTAGAATAGAGCATCTTTCAAGGTGTATCAGAAGTTGGATCATTATTTTATGTGGAACAAAATGTAGCTTTGTTCTCCCTTTTGTTTATGCTGGTACTTGCATAGCTAGACTCCGGAGTAATAATTTGTACATATATTTTTATTGCATAATGTTTAATTTTATATATGTTTTCTCTCATGTGAGTCTGTCATGATCCACCAATTATTTTCTTGGGGAGGTTGCTACATTTTTCCATATTTGGCCACTGCAGATCCCTGTAAATAAAACACACACACACACACACACACACACACAGAGAGAGACTCACACATGCACAAATACTATTTCATAATTAGATTAACCAACTCGCTCAGTCTAGTGCAGAGCCTAGCAAGGATTCTTCAGTCATCAGGGAAAATGCAATTACTGGTAGCCCAGATCGGCATTCCAAAAGTACAGACATGTCCTTTCACTGTCATTTTTCATCTCGGTTTAAATAAGCCACCAATAGTTCTCTGCAAACTGTGTTGTAAATATACCGAAAGAAGTCTCCCCAAATTTTACTGATAGTCGTTGAACTGAAAGGTTGAATTTCTAGATAAATGCCATGAGCATCGACACTAAACCACCGTATCAACATTTCCAATAATAGTTCCGTTCTGACTGCGTTGTCGCAGACGGTGTTTTCACGTTGAGACACACCGGTGTTCTAGAGCCCAGTGGCTTACGCTGGCGCCCGTCCCCAGACACCATTTTAAACTCCGATATCTGAGAGCTATTTCGGTTCTGTTTATGTAGGGTGATTGTCACTGCCACTTCCCAACTGGCATCACACAGGGGGCATCTTCGTGTCGAGGGAGTGGTCTGTTGTGGTCGATTGTCACTCCCACATCCCAACTGGCATCACACAGGGGGCATCTTCATGTCGAGGGAGTGGTCTGTTGTGGTCGATTGTCACTCCCACTTCCCAACTGGCATCACACAGGGGGCATCTTCGTGTCGAGGGAGTGGTCTGTTGTGGTCGATTGTCACTGCCACTTCCCAACTGGCATCACACGGGGGGCATCTTCGTGTCGAGGGAGTGGTCTGTTGTGGTCGATTGTCACTGCCACTTCCCAACTGGCATCACACAGGGGGCATCTTCGTGTCGAGGGAGTGGTCTGTTGTGGTCGATTGTCACTCCCACTTCCCAACTGGCATCACACGGGGGGCATCTTCGTGTCGAGGGAGTGGTCTGTTGTGGTCGATTGTCACTCCCACTTCCCAACTGGCATCGCACAGGGCATCTTCGTGTCGAGGGAGTGGTCTGTTGTGGTCGATTGTCACTCCCACTTCCCAACTGGCATCACACAGGGCATCTTCGTGTCGAGGGAGTGGTCTGTTGTGGTCTCTGGCGTTCATGTTTTGCGTTTGTTATCTTCGCTGGTAGTTTTATTGTTTGTCATAACATTGAGGAGGGATGATTAGATGGGATGATGTTGCTTCTGTTGGGTGACTCTCTGTTATCAACAGTCAATCGGGGGGGGGGGAGGGGGCCAGTTATTGCTGGATGCTAAATGTGGAGTTGAGCGGATGGCCGGTAGTGTTTTGGCTAGTTTTTGCTCTCGTTGCTAATGATTTTTCCATCACGTTTCTTGCAAGGTCTCTCATAAAAAATATGGCAGTCCTGAATTAAGAGTAGGGACTCAATAATAATAATAATAATAATAAAATAATAATAATAATAATGATATTAATAATAATGGTATTGGTACTGATGATGATGATGATGATGATGATATTATTACTACTACTTTTACTGCTAATAACAATGACAGTCTAATTTGTGTTGGATCTATTTGAAAAGGAGCCTTTATTTTAGAATACATGCAACACAAACTATATTAATTTTTATTGCTGTGATGGCAATTATATATATATATATATATATATATATATATATATATATATATATATAAGAGCATCGTATTGATTAAATGTTATTTTCTCACACTGATCATACATGTGCTGGAATCCTAATTTCAAATCCTATTATCGCCCATCCAGATCCAGACACTCTGCCAGTCCAGGAAAGGTCATTAAACTTAACGATTTCCACATTTCTTATCTGCAGCTTAGTTCGAACTTAAACTAGTTTGAGTGGCAGTCAGACCTGAGTTCTGTATAACTGTTTGTCATCTGACTGTTACAGCAGTCCAGTTTTTAACATTGCCGGCCTCTTCACGTTGTTGGATGTTTCATTCATACTTCTGGACATGTTACTACTTACATTCATGTGATTGTTTAAAATGTTGACTACCCACAAGTGCTTTTCATAATCCGTCGCATGATGAATAAATTAAGTACAGCGAATATTTGCATTTAAAGAAGCCCATCTAGAAATAGTTTAGATTTGTATAGGTTATCGATTTATTGATGTAAATAGAGATCAGTGTGAGCTATCGGTTATTATTTCTTGGATTTGTTAATCAAGTAGAGATGCCATTACTGTGTCTAGGATGCTTTGATAGTGCGATGGCTAAAGTGCTGCTGATGATGATGATGATTGATGTTTTACGGCCACTTTTGTGCACATGGTAGGCTAAATGGGCCAAGCAACCTGTGATCCAACACGCTACCATTAGGTCACGGAGGCGGCCAGTGGCTAGAGTGTTGCACTTCAAACCTCCATGCTATGGGTTCAAATCCAGCTCATGTCTGTCTTTGTCGGATATGTTTACTCGTGCCAGTACCAAGGCTAAACAGAGCGCCTCTGGTGTCTACCTGGTAGTGCATTGGATCACAGATTACTACCACCTGAATTCAAACCTCGGCCTGGGCATATCTGAGGGGTGTTTCATCTTTCACTTCGGTTCATTACCTTTGGAGGTTGCTCGGCCCGTTTAACCTATCACGTACACAAAAGTTGCCATAAAACATCAATCATCATCATCATCATCAACCAATATCATTACTTTTTCTCATATTCAGACTATTGTTGCATTAATGATGTCTGGAGAGTGATCCATTTTTCTCATGAGTGTTTAGTGCCATGTTTTACAAACACATGTTTTGAGTAGATCCAGGGATATGTAGAGTTTTTCATTGTGTGGATAAGTTGAATGTCGATTAATCACTCGAATAAAATAATAACACTTTGCAGTTTCATATTAGATTATTTTGTTTCAAGGCCAAATGATAAATTATTCGAATAACGAGTATTTTCTGTCTGTTATCGGTAATGTTTTTTTTTTAAATGTCAAATGCAAATTTGTGGTTGGGCCATTTGAACTACCAGTAAATGATTCCAGGAATTAACTGATTCCAAGAATTAGCCACATTCATTATTCTTGTGCCATATTTTCATGGAATATATGGTTCTGTGTTACTGTATATATTTGTGTATAATACGAGATTTTAATCCTCGACAAAATTCATTTTTTCCCTACTTGTTCTATACACGAGTCAGTCCCAAAAGAGCTGTTGGGTCTGGTGAGCGATAATAGGTACAACTTACTTTATGTTTCAGTTCGATTTACTCGTGTTTCTACTACACAGTTCAATTTAATTCGCAATTATCAGCAACGGTTTTGTATTTTAATTTGTTTCATTCGATGTTTTAAAAACATAAAGCTGTGAATGCCCGCAATAATGAACAATTCCATCTTTATTAGCTGTCTTAGTAGTTAGTTTTATGTATAAATATCGCGGGTGTCTTTGGCTGTGAAAGTCGGTTCTACGCATGCATAACTCTACCGCTAGTTCGACATTCTCGATAATTTCAACATGCCAGGTAAACCAAAACACCATTTTTTTTATTGAATATAACATCTTGTAAAAGTTTTTAATTCTGCCTCGTCTTATATTCAAGCTATGTATGATACATACTTAAGAAGTTAAGGTAAACAAAAATTAAGGTAAACAAAATTAAAGTAAACAGAGTGATTTAAATGTTGGTTGTCATTTAAAACAGATTATTCATATTTTCACTGGTGCCTCTCTCTCTCTCTCTCTCTCTCTTATATATATATATATATATATATATATACATACACTTATTATTAGCTTCAAGAAATGTATATTTTATTTTCACACGGTTGTGACATAAGAATACAAAACACAAATATATCCTATAAATTTTTCATTCTTAAGTGCCAGTTTCAGCTGTTCAGCGTATTTAGGGCAATGGTCTAATTTTTTGCGATGACCTTTATAGTTTTCTTCATAAAAAAACCCAGTTAATAAAAAATTAACAACCTACCTTTGGGGGGGGGGTATTTTTCCTATTCTCCATTCGTGTAGAGTTTGAGAAGGCTGTTAATGCTTGCTTGCTGCGGACTTACTGCTGCCGCCATTTTTCTATCAGACTGCTGAATCTGGGGCCATCATCGCTAAGCTTGGTGGCATTAGATAGGCTGATGTGTGCTTCCATCCTAAGAAATGGAAAAAGTTCTAACCTCAGTGTATAATGTCTCTGTTTACTTCCTTCTAACTGTTGGTGTCGTGTACAGTTTACGGGGGACAGTCGTTGTTGACACATTTCAGCCAAACCGTTGTTAAATACATTTACAGCGTATTTTATGTTTGAACGTTAATTCCGGGAATGGAAGATCCAGGTGCATGTTTCGAAACTGGACGACCGTTTTCACTGATTTTGCAAAGCTATCATTTCTAGGTGTGGGGTGTAAAGTTTGTTTGAAGGGAACCAATCAAAATCTGCAGAAGGTAACCAAAATAAGCGTTTCGCCCGTTAACAAGTCAACTAATGGATCTTCGTTAGCTAATATTTGTTAGTATAAAAATGATCGTATAAGAGTTCAACGATGTGTAATGATGTTGATGTATATTAATGAGTAGGGTCAGATTTTGTGTCTCATCACTGTCCTCAATAATGATGATGATGATGATGATGATGCTTGTTGAATTGATTTTTGTTTTCCTCTGCACTAGTCAGACATATGATAATCGGAAAAACCACAAATACAGATATGAGCCGGATTCAAAACCAGAGCCTGGAGATTTCCAGTGCAATGCATTAACCACCGTGCCATCGGAATCCCACTCCGCTGCACTAGATGTTGTATTACGATATCTGGCGTAATATTATTTCTGTTTTTATTTTCCAGGAGCTGATCACCACATTGTATATAGGTTTTCTTGGTCTCATCTTTTCATCATATTTTGTGTACCTTGCTGAGAAGGACGCCATTGGAGAGAACGGCAAGACAGATTTCACCAGCTATGCAGATGCTCTATGGTGGGGAGTGGTAGGTCTAGTTTACGTAAAATGTTCGCAATCAGAAATGAATGCATGAAATTTGAAGCAGCTTAGTGGGGAGTTTGTTTTCTGGATACGTATTTTTCTCTCACAGACATTTGCATGCATGTGCACACACACACACATACGCACACCTATACACAAAACCACACACACATATCTTCACGGGAGCTATTGAATATAAGCTAGAATAAAAAAGTTTTATAAGCTATATATATATACTGATGATAAAAAGAGTTACATCTGTTTTGATATTCTTCTCACAAACAATTTTTTATGATGAATAACATCTAAAAAGTCATGGTATGTGTTAATCTAATCATTCTCTCTCTCCCCGCAGGTTACAGTGACAACTATTGGGTATGGGGATACAGTACCACAGACTTGGATGGGGAAGATCGTCGCCTCATGTTTCTCAGTTTTTGCCATATCATTTTTTGCTCTGCCTGCAGTGAGTATTTATGGGTCAGGGAAGGAGTGGGGGGGGGATGTATATAATATGTATGTATGTATGTTAAAAGCAAACTGTTGTAGGATTCACATATTTATAGTTTACTGGTCAAACATTGTATGCTCATTATCAATAACAGAATGATCATCATTTGCTGTTCTGTGTGGTGGAAATTTGTGACAGTTCCAGAAATGTCATGCGGATTGTTCTAATTGCCAAACATCCAAATGGATTGTGCCGCACTTAGCTGTATCCAGTGCCAAATTTATTACTTCCACATAAGGCATTTCATTTGTATTCATATATTCGGTAGGGAAGGTACATGGAGGAATGAAAAGGACAGACTGAACACTCAACAATAACAATGAGTCCAGATGGTGGTTGTCTTCAATTTTGCGATCCTAATTACTAGAGAAATATTTCCTGTTTGGTCATTTGCGAGGTTTTTGTGTGTTCTTGCTGTTTCTGTTTAACTGATAAATGAAGCGGCGAGGTCAGTTCCTTGTTAGTGGTTTTTGTTAGTTCATCAGTTTTTTTTCTCCAGCAGCCAAACAGTGGCTCATAATGACCCGAATTATTAACCTTACACACCTGTGACCGTCAAAATATGATAGAAATATGCCTTTATGAATAACGCACAAAATCGAGAATGTTATTGGCATTTTTGTTAATCATGAAATTTCTCACCGTGTTATATGTTTCAATATGAATTATGATCAAATTTTGCATTTCAGTAGTTGGTTGTTCAACATTTACCATATACAATTTGTCGGTACATCTGATTAAAATCCGTATGCATTTAGTTATACCAGGTTGGTTTTTTGGGGGGAGGTAAAACCTATATGCACCAGAAGCAGTTGTATATTTTCTCTAAAAGGTGACAAGACATTTGGCTAATGTTGTTTACAGATGGTAATTACCTGGACAAATTGAGTGGTTACTAAGCAGGCTTATTTGTTTACGTGCGCTGTAAGATGCCCTAATAATAAATCGTCCAGCAATCGCTAAAAGAGATCACCTCCAGCAAATCTACACTAACCACTGATATCTGGTCAAACACGTGATGGTTGACTTGAGATTGCTAGCATCTTGTAAAAGATATAATAAATATATTTATATTCTTTATTTATGAAGACGAGGTATTTCTGAAAATCACTTCGCTAGGACCATGAGGTCAATCAATGGCCAACGAACGAAGGCATCAATTATCCAGAGTATACATATGTTTTATTGATGTAGAATTGGTCTACTCATTAGTCTACTGAATTATTTATAACCCTATCGTATCAGCTGCTTGTTAAATTGCTCACAGCCTAGGACGTTCTAGTCTGAATCTATTGACCTCTGGAGTTTGGTGGTATATTTTCCAGGGTTTTTTAAACTTCCAGACCCTGGACGACCTGGACACGTTGATGGATCTTTGGCCATATAATGGGTCTTAGGTTTTCGTAACCGAGGACTCATGCCATCGGTGAGTGAGCTCGCCGCCATCTGCCAGAATGGCAATGTCACCTTCAACTGACCGAACATGGTCCATAAACGTGTCACAGGAAGACGTCCGTTATTCTCGCCTCTTTTAATGAATGTGTCCTTAACGTCTGGTTGTGACTTGTCTTTGTCACACCCTGTTTCAATTATGAATTGAGAGGAAATCTTTATTGTTGAAATAGTGGTTTCAAAGAATTTTTGTAAACAGCCAATTACACAATGGCCTGATATATTTAAGTTATTATAGCATGCTAGATCTGGCTCAGATTTGTAGGAGGGTCATGGTTACTTTACCGGAATAATGTTCTCATCGGGTAAGCCACTGATTAGCTAAATGGAGCACTTGCCATCGACGTAGGAGTGCTTATGATTTTTCTTGAACCCGTTTTAGTGCAATCCAGCTAGCCATTTTAGATTTTATCAATAGTACTTGGGATTATTCGGAGAATTGTTCCAAAATCTCTGCTATCGCCATATTTTTGAATGCTGATTAAATAAATGTTTGAAGCAAAGCCAGCTCGGTGTAAGATTCGTCTCTTGTTTATTCCGAATTTGAGCAAACCTCGTTAAATCGATTGTGTTTAAAGTGACATGTTTCTCTTGGTGTAGATAATGTCTCGTTTATTAATTTAATATTACCGCGTGGTATACATCTGTTTTTTTTCAGGGCATTTTAGGCTCAGGGTTTGCCTTGAAAGTTCAACAAAAGCAACGACAAAAACATTTCAATCGACAGATTCCTGCAGCAGCTACCCTTATTCAGGTATTTAGTAAGTGCAAGCCTAGGGTTATGGTACTGAGGAGGGGCAGGCCCGGGGGGTGAGATGTCGATCAGAGGCAGGCCTCTCCAGGTAAGGTACTGATTAGAAATGGGCCTGCGAATGTATTATTTTCCTTGTGGTTATTTTAGTTTTTGTTACGTTAAATTTGGGCAGCGTCAGCATCGGACGTGGGGCCAGTTCCATTTGGTCAATTCCAATTCCACATCGGATTTGTCGGTTCCAAATCTATCGATTCCAATTCCATTTGTTACCTACTCCAATCACTGATCGGAGTAAGTACTCGGGAGTGCCTACTCCGAGTACCTTCTCGGAATACCTACTCTGAGTAGTTTATATTCCAAGCAGGATTGTCGTGGAAGAAATATTTCTCAGTTAAAAAATTAACTGGTTAATTAATTTGTGGAATATTTCTATTTTCTGGAGAGCAAACTTCAATTCCAATTAAAAAAATTTCAATTCCAGTTCCTTTTTTTTTTAAATAAGCAATTCCAGAATTGGAATTGACCCCACGTCCGCTCAGTATCGTTGATCTGATTACAACGAGGGCAGAATAAAGGATAATGTTGATAACAAATACTAGTGGCATTGCTAATAATATAGTGATATAGTTCTCGTCTCCTAGTCATCTTTTTGCTTAAGTTTTGGGTACCGATGATAGCAGGGTCTCTGGGAGTGTTTAGACAAAGATATATTCTATGCATTAATCAGGTTCAATATTTTGGATAGATTTTGAATCTAAATATTGTTTAACAGTTTGTCTGAATTTTGTCAACATTCAAAATTTTGTGCATGTGAATGTTATTAATTTAATATTAGTCGTGATGGTGATGATGATGATGATAAAGATGATAATAATGTAAAGTATTAATATATTTCCTCCGTGGAAAGGTAAATAACTTTAAATTGCAGACTTTAAAAAAAAGACTTTTTTAGTTTTTACGTCACACATTGTCTCTTTTCCCGCTTAGTGTTTGTGGCGATGTTATGCAGCAGAGCCGAAGTCAAATTTTGTTGCAACGTGGAAGATTCACATGCAGGAGCATCCACGACATCATCCAAATGCTTTCACGAAAGTGGCACGTCGTGCGAGCGTCATAAAAAAGCGGCGATTCTCTCGAAATCGCTTTGAGCTGTCTAGTCTCGGGAACCACGTGGACAGGAAGGAGAGTGAGGGATCTTTGGTTTTTAATCCCGATGAGTCAAAAACTGAACCAGGTAACGATAACATATTTCTGCATCAACTGTCACAGAATACTGTAACAAATGTTTTTTGGAATGGAGTGTATTAGTATTACTGAGCCAGTCAAAGCGAGATATTATTTTTAATACAATTAAATTAAATCATGTTGGCCACCAAATTTGTAAACTATTCGGTGTAAATTCTAGAATCGTTTTTCCATTATCAGTTCAAACAACTTAAGAATTCTTTGTCGAAAGCAATTGAATTGAGTAAATATGTTATACAACTTTGTAATTTAGTAAGTGAAATAGCTTAGATTTTCTTTCCAAGGTCAATCGGAGTTAATTCATTTTTTGCTTAAACATGTAAGTATAGCTTAGTCATCGTATGTTTAACAGGATTACCACGTAGCAGGTTAGAAAGTAACCCTTTGTTAAGAATGCCTGGTAGCCTCCAGGGCACAGAAGTCACCTCCGACGAAATAGAAATTGATGCAGAAGAACCAAGTAAACCTGTACAGTAAGTGGGATTAGTGTTGGCGAAGAACAAATTAGCGATGCAATTTTATCAGTAAATATTTTTCATACATTGCATAATTAGTACTCGATCAGTTATGTTCATAATAAAGCTGATTGGAATGCGTAATATTTTATTCCTAAACGTGGTGACTATTCACTGTAGGCAGCAATGCAAATTACATTGTATTTGTTTTCATAATTTGTCATGTTTCCGTTTTTCACTATCTGTTATACGAATCATGTGCCTTTATGTGCGTTACTAACAATGCAGGTCGTGTCGTAGCCAGTTGTGTCCATCATGAGCCATTTGTGCTAAACTGACTTACTCTTTTTTGTGCTAATATTACAAAGTGTTTTCTCACTGAGAGTAAGCAGTGTAAAATACAGTCTCTCTCTCTCTGTGTGTGTGTGTGTGTGTGTGTGTGTGTCTGTCTGTCTGTCTGTCTGTGTGTGTCTTAGCATTTTCCCACCATTTCTTATTTAATACAGCTTCCTAAATTTCACGTAGTCTGTTAGATAATTGTCTAAGTATCTTTTTCTAATTTGCACATAGAATACTGGAGACTGTTATAAACTTTGTAAAAAGGGTATTCCAATTTAATATAAATCTGTTATTTGATAAATCTGCTGTTATCATGTTTTTTGGGGGGTGGGGAGGGGGGGTTCCTTCACGATAAGCAATTTTTGTATTTACTGGATATTTTTATCCGATTAATTCATGTCATTGTACGTACAACAGTACACAAATAACTAGAGTCTCATTCCTGTAACTCGTAATATGTATTGGTTGATCAACAGTTTATCACATTTTGAGTCCAATTTTAGGTCAAAATCTAGCCGCGTTAACATTATTTATACGATTGAAAGACATTGGGTTTTGTTCTCTTTTTCTTCTAGCTTCTGTAATGGGGTGATTCCATGCAGCACAGGTTACCTTTGAAGATGAAGTTAATTCATTTGAAAATAACAAATACACAGATACATGGCCCTGTGGTGTACAGGATGTCCCCATGTCCAATTATAATAATTATAATAATACACATACACTTTATTGTGTACTTTTGAGGCCCATGGTACAAAGTACCTGCACAATATATATGTGTATTTAAAAGTCAACATAAGGATACAAATTTAAGGTTTGTTAATGACCATAGATATTATTATGGTGATAATTATCGGCTAGATGCCGTCTCTGTAGAAGGGAAGTTTGATATTAGTGCCATGCTACTTATTACTAATAGGAAGAATACTTTGAAATGGTTGAGGTCATTCAAATGGGACATTAATTAGGAGACTGTGAAGCATACTTCCCAGTTGTGTGTTCAAACCTACCTCATACGTGTGTGTATGTATGTGTGTGTGTGTGTGTGTGTGTGTGTGGTGCCAAAATTGTCTCTTATTTACACAGGTATTTTTCAGATAAATTTCCTTGTATGCTCTAAGAGATTTTAGTCACCGGTGAGACAGATGTGATACTCTACTAGCAGATTGACGCCCGCCATCTACAGAGAAGACATATTAATATGAAATATTTGTCTTTTGTTATCGTTTAATAATTATGGATTGTTAATTAATCAAAGTGAGACTGACCATTTGCCACCAAATCTTTCTACACAGACTGACAGAGGCGCATAAAACTGCTATACGGGTCATACGCAGAATCAAATACTTCGTTTCCAGGAGAAGATTCCAGGTTGGTGGCTCACTCTGGTGGCTAGTAGTAGAACCAGACACTAGCTATACAGACTGTTCACCCATTCTCAGTGTTGTCATTTTGGTCTGTATAGGCATATGCACATGATCTTGTTTCAGGTTTCAGCCCGAGTTCGATATTTTTCTGTTCTTGAGAATGGCTAGTTTATATATGAAATTCATACGTGGTTGTCATTATAATTAGACCAAATTAATGTATTGGCAAAATTAGTTTTTTGCATATAACATATGCTAGATTCCGTACCACAATTGAACTAGAACAGTTATTATCTTGTGGCAGCTATTATATTTAAATAACTCATTTGACATTATTTGAAAACAGAAAAATATCTTTTTTATATATATATATATATATATATATATATATATATATGCATATATGTGTATGTGGCGTGTCTATATATATATATATATATATGTATATGTATGTATATGTGTATATCATTCAGTGCATTTACCTTAGTTGATTTCATCTAATTCCTTTCTGGTGATGATGATTTAAAACTATCTCATTAGAATACTAAATTCGTCTTATGGGCTAGATCCGTGTAGAGATTTATGCATTTAACATGATGTCTGTATTTCGTGCTTATAGTCCAATAACTACGGAAGCAACGTTTGTGCGAAAGATTTGGCGGTCTTCAGCGCAACGTGCCGCACAGCGGGCACTCCAGTTAGTGCGAATCGGTGCCCATCGTTCTCCTAATCTGGCACGTTGTTATGTCGCTTTCGGTTCACTTAGATATCGCCTTCAGTATGTACGGGTGTCTACGATAATTGTATGGTGCAGCGCCGCCGATATGATATACTGTTGTTATTGTTACCAGTTCGTTTCGGATTCGTTCGTATCCGTGTAGCTAGCGTGTTAACCTCTCTGTGCATTTAATCATCTTTGCGCCCTCCCCCCATCCCTCCCGCCCCCCCTTCTATATGCATCTGCATTGTTATTAACATCTGTTCTTTTTGTGCTGCAGCTGACCTTATGCACCGATCATTTCGCCGGCCGGCCGGCCGGCCGGCTGGCCATCTGATCTCTGCGCTCGTGTCCGGTTGTCTTATCGTTTTCTTTCTCTTCGTTTGCTCTTCATTATCTGTAGATTTGGCCTCAGTGATGCGCAAAAAGCAGCCATTCGGGTTATCCGTCGCATCCAGTACTTTGTTGCGAAACGAAAATTCGAGGTGTGTTTGTGCTTCTTTCATTGCCGTCTCATTCAGTCGGTGGTTTGCTCGTGTCCTGTGGCTTTTTTAATGTTGCCTCATAACGTGTTCGTGGCTGTTGTCTGATTGCATGTTTACGTCGTGTTTACCATGCGCAATTTTTTTATCAGTTTAAATCCGTATTGTAGACTCGCTTATCGAATTAATGATCTTCTGATTGAGAAAACGGATTAAAGTGATACGAGTAATCTCACGTTGATTATATTTTAATCGGGGCAAAGGTAAGTAAGGTATGAAGATAATAAAAATTAGAGAATTACAATCGAATTGCTTAAGCTAATTTATCAAATAAACCTGCCACCACCACCTAAGCATGTCTTTGTTTTGCCAGACAAGAAGCACGCACGCATGCACACACGCACACACACACACACACACACACTTGCCCATACATCTTCTGTGATGCTAGAGCAAACATTTCTCATAAATAAAAGCAATTAATTTACTGCATATTTATCTTAATGCTGTGTTTTGTTAGCAAATATCTGCTGTTGATCTGGTGATGATTACCAGTTATGTTAACCATTTATCTTCATGCTAAACATGTTTGGTTTTATTGAAGTGATGTTTTGCCTAATAAGTGAATCGTACTTTTAATAAACACTTAAACGTGTTTATTGCGGCTTATTCTAATACAACCAGTATACACCGAGACCATATTAATCCATCAGTGTGTGAATCTAACCATTAAAATCTGTAGTTAGAAGGAAACAATTGATTACGGACGGTAAAGCGGTGGATCTTCCCAATAGATTTTGTCGTCTCCGGGAGGATGTCGGCCTAGGATCAACCCACTCAATGTTTGACCTCAGACCTCTAACACATCTGAATATAGATTAACCGAGATCGGTTCCATGGGACCACCACAGATATCGAGCCCAATGTGGCCGTCGTGATCTATCGGACACTGTTTTGTTCCTGGTGGATCAGAAATTAATCCAGAAATAAGTTTTAAAGCAGTTGTCATTAGTGAAAGAAAGCAAATGAATGTACTGACGTGTTTACATATTTTATTGCAATAAATAAATAAATACATTTTAAGGTCATAGTACCTTTCTTGGCTCAGAGGTTATGGATTTAAAAGTGTAATTTACAGTTTTCCATAAGATATATGGGATTACCAAAGTAGGCAAAAAGTTTGTAAGTATTATAGCTTTCTATACAATTTATTCTTGACAAGAATAAATAACCAATCGTAGAGCTTTTTCATTGAACATGTGGTGTTTTTGTTTACATTTTTGCCAACTCAACCACCTGCACATGTGCTTAGCCCTTTTTTCATGCTGTAGACATCCGTGGCTTTCATTACCATACAATTAGATGTTTTATTTTAATGATAACAGAGAAATACATCAATTAAATTAAAATTATTTGGTTGGTGACCAGCTTTAATACGAAGCATTTTACAGCACTAAAACTCCAGTGCATGCACATTAACAGTGTCATTTTGTTGTGTGATTCATGCATGTTGCATTATGATAACCAGTTTTGGACTCCGTTGCTGCCTGATAATCACTGATTGTTTGGTACGTATGTCCAATGATATGCCAAAATGAGATAAATCCTATCAAAGTGATATTGTAACAGCTGTATGGCATATGTTTCTAATCCCAAAGCGTCGTTGAAAATATGTTGTGGTCACTACAACTAAATTTATGTTTAGCTTAATTGTAACTAAAGTTTGAGAACTAGAAGAGATTTTTTTATAATAAAATTCTAGTAAATGTTTTTGGGGGTTTTACAGTCAAGTCAAACGCACTGTAAATGATGATGGCTAGCCTAACCAGTTATTGTTGAGTAAATTTAATTTACACTAATCCGAAAGATGTGCTTTCAAGAGAAAAGATAGCAAACCTTGCCACTAGCTGGAAGTGATCTTTTAGACAAATGGGCCTTTCAACACCCAGAATCATTCATTGTTATGAAAGAGGCAGTTGGAGTCTGTAAAAATATTTATTGCAGATTAAAAATATCATGGATTAATAAGGTCCTGGTGTAATTCTGTGTGGTGAAATTTTAGTATTATTATTATTTTTTTTTTAATTCAAAATGTTGGGCTCCAGAAAATTTCAGTATATTGAGATTAATTTGGTAAAAGATGGGAATTTATTTTTTTGCAAAAAATTAAAATTAAATTAAAGATGGTGAATGTGTGTCATGTGATTTTCTAGCAAGCGAGGAAGCCGTACGATGTCCGTGATGTCATTGAACAGTACTCACAAGGTCACTTGAATATGATGGTCCGAATTAAAGAACTCCAGAGAAGGTACGTTGCTTGGTCTGCGACTAAAAAGTAGAACATTTTGATGATGCTGAAAAATTCCTCTTCAATGTTGATTAAAGGTTCAACTCTATTGGCTTGCCTGAGAAGCTCAGGTCTTTTTTGGTTCGTACAAATTGAGGGTGTTTGTAGGTTATGTTATTAGATGAATGTTATGACATTCTCTTATGGCCAGTCAGCGAAAGTATATGCTTCTAAATTTAAAAATGCCAATTAATGCTTTCAATAGTAAATATTTCATTGTAATAGTTCATTAACAAGTATTCTGTTGAAGTCGTCTTATAGTAGAATTGGAATTAAGTTCATCCGTACGGTGGGATTATATTTAATTTGCAATTTCTCCGATATGACAGCCTGAGGTTTCAACGAAAGAGAAACAAATATTTATATTTCTCATAGACATTGACGTCAACAAAGTGACATGCACACAATTAGCAAATGATGACCACACAATGTTGGTAGAGGTGAATTGACACCGACAAACCATTTAGCCTGCCATTGTTTTCTGTAGTAAAAAGATGGATTGGTGTTGGCACAAAAATAGAAAGTAATATCAGTTTCGTTTTTGATAATTGCTCGAATGCAACTAAATGATAGTGTACCGATTACACCTGATGAAAGCACGTGATCTTATTACAAAACAAACTTATCAACGATAGGTGATGTTATCATGACAGCAAACAACAGTAATATTTTATTTTTATGCTCAGACATTAGTACTAGTCTAATATATTCTTATGTGACCAACCTGGTCGTATAATCCAGATTTACCTTTCTCACATAAAGCAAAGAACACTGAATGGCCTAAATTGTGCCGATGTGTCGTTAAACAACATCCATATTCATCCATCGATATAAAGCAAATATTCCCTCCCTCTGATTAACATCTGTTTCAAGTTATTAGCATTATCTCAAAGAGCAGAACAACCAGCATCTACTGACTGGTACCTCTAGTATCTCGACAATGTCATTTATCCCGTCGCCATCTTCCAGATTTGACCAGACAATGGGTAAGCCCGGAGCGTGGCTGGTGTCAGATAAGGACAAGCAGAAGATGACAATCATGTCTAGACTGGGACGTGTTGAGACACAGGTTAGTGATAGTAAAGGATGAGTTACGAAGAGTTCTTTGAGGGACTTATATGTTGCTATACGGTTTGTATTAAAATATGTAAATATTGCTGTCTGTAAATAGTGTAGAGTTAGGCATTTGGTGTCGGCATTATGGGGATTCTTAGCCGTGAAATGTGCACATTTCTCAGTGGAATATAACTCCCGGATGTGTATACTTTAGTTTGATAATGATGAGGAATTTAGATGTATGCCAATTCTCCAAGTTAAAAAACTCTCGTGGTTTGATATTATTTGGCAACATGTTTATCGAAGCATTTAGGATACTGAAGTTGTAAACAACAAAACATTTATAAATTGACAGATAAAAGTAACATAATTACATATTTGTTATGAAAATAAATATAGTAATATTAGATGCACCAATCATTATTTAGATAGTGGTTTGATATTTGAACGGGTAGATAGAACCCTGTAGTTGACTGGTGCCTGTCCACGAATACCTGTTTGCTGTCTGTATATTTAGCAGTTGAGTTTCTACGAGGCAAAGAAAGTTATTTCTTTCCTACGCGTGAAAGAAAGCCAGGGTAGAAACAATGACAAACATAGGGAAAATAGTAGAAAATTAAACTATGTAATTACTGGTACAAACTGATTTATATGGGATTCAGCTAGTATTTTGATCAAAAGTGGTTATGTGTACGTAATATATACTACATATACGTTTGTGGCTACTATGTATACATTTTGTTATTGAGCATTTGCATCAATTTTTTTTAATAGTTTCGGTATACCAGTATTTGTGTGTGTGTATGTATGTATATATATATATATATATATATATATATATATATATATATAATATACTCATGTATATGTATAGAGAGTCTATATACCTTAAACTGTTAGAGATGATGTAATATTTTTATGCTGATCTGTTGCCACCAATTTAGCTACCATGCAGTTAGCCTTTTATTTCTCACAATTTGTAATAGCATCATTATTATTGATGTGGCAAATAAATAAATTTGAAATAATTGGGGGGTCACTTAATGTATGAATTTTATGAAGATTTATTAATGTCATAAAAAAAATTCAAATAGGATTTAACCTGTGGGTCTTCAACCCTCATATTAATGAGAAAGCATTTTCTCGTTACAATAAGTAATGAGAAAAAATACTTTAACTGTAAATAAAATTTAGATTGAATGATATTCACAGTTTGTATCCTTCTAAATAGCTTTTTCGGTATTAACCGAAATATACTGTACACCTTTAAAAATTATGTGTGTAGCTTCGACCCTAGATGTTTGGTAAAATTAGATTTTTACTCTATGGGTAAAACCTAGTAACTGTCCGGGTAATTACCATGCCTGGTAGAAACTTATTAACTCTGGTATTTGTCAGAGGAAAAATATGTCAGTTTGTCTGTGAACCACCAGATGCTTCTAGCCTTCTTAGATTTACAATTAAATACCTCTTCTGGTAATTAATCATAAACTTTGAGCTTAGATTTTATAACTTTAGCCACCATTGCTGTCTCCATTAGAAACCACTCGGAAGCACTAGTTCATAAATGGTTAATTCTGTATTACTTACTACTACAGTGATATAAGTTGAAACATATGTTGTCATCAGAAGCAGCAGTCGTACCGTCACCACTACCATCATCCCTGTTAATATTATCGTAGCATCTCCCTGGAAAACTGATGGCGAGTGTGGTTGGCCACAGATCTCAAGGACTAGAATTCAAATCCTGGTCCATCTATGAAGGATGTTTTAGCTTTCATTTCAACTCACTGCGTGCAAAGATTGCTTTTCCCATTTAGTAACCACATACAAATCAGTGATTGTAAAACAACGACATTTTATTGCGTGACTTTGTTGTTGGTGGTTGTTGTTGTTGTTGTTGCTGCTGCTAATATGGTTGAGTGTATTGGGGCATGAGATTCCTTGTTCATCCTTATAGTCAGCAAGAGGTAGAGATTTCAAATTCGGACTGTGTCACACACTGTAGTAGGGAAATTTCTCATCCCGCAATGCAACTGATGAGGTTATCTTCACCAAATATGCTATATATTGTAAATACTAACTTTGTCTTAGAATTAGGCCCCTCGAGGATGTCAAAATGACATGTCATCTGCCTCTGCTTCGTTGAAGGTGATTGGCCATGTTAAAATAATCCTGCCATTTTGTACCTTATTATTATTATTATTATTATTATTATATATGACTAATTGTCAGCCTGTTGTTAATTATACATAGACTCTGTACCAATGATGTGTTTATTATTTGTTTTCAGGTGAGCAAGATGGATCAGAAGCTCGACCAGATACTGGGATTGCTCAATACACTCGCACAACAAAATACTAGCGCCGAGACGAAATCAGCAAGCGTCAGACACGATGCTGGGGATGGCGTGTGATGGAGGACAGGGATGGATAATGTGAAGGCCGTGCACATTGCCGAATCCAGTCGGCTCCAGGTGCGACCTACTGCCGCTACGGAACCTTTTATTGGTCTCGTAGAAGATTGAGTCAAGGTCACAGTGATACCTCAGACATTGATTCTCTGAACAGTTCGCTTACTCTAGTATTCCAGGGTGAAGGTCATTTGGTGACTGTCGTCACAGCTCAAGTGAGAAAACATCGGTGGTCTTACCCGTATGTCTCTTTGTTATCACTTCGGTCACACGTCGTCGTCGCATGTGCATGGATCGTGCTACGTCTCGGTGAGCGTGTTTGGATATCTGTGATTTTGGCAAGTATGCCCCAATATCCGTAGTCGTGGAAACTGTTCGTGTACTGTCTATTACGTTGACATCATGTGAATGATCTGATGCGCTCACTATGGACAATTTTATTACTGTCGTACCGACTTGTTAGCCTGTATGTTTGACGTCTAACAGCACTCAGCATGGATGGGTCCCTATTTCCTTGTTAGGTGTTCAAGAGATGATTTTATAGTGAGGATGGACGGCATTTTAGTTCTCTTTTGTCTTGTGCAACCCCCAAATGGACCAACTTTTCATCGAATCATCTGCACACATATATACGATGCTGTCTCAGTATTTTTATTCCATTTCAAGCGGGAAGTTTTATTCACCAATCGTCTGCCGGGCGGAGCATAATCTAGCGTTTAAGCAGTTACGCTGTATGGGTATATTTGTGAAGCGTCGTCCCGAAGCGATGCTGACCGCATACGAAGTGAATTGTGTACATTGTTAGATCTCTCGTTTAGTTAAGAATCGTGCAACGCATAGCCGTCGGAGGAAGGAAGGACTCGCTCTGAGAGACAAGTGATCTGACGTTGATCTCTAATCTACATATTTATTATAAACTGTCATATCAAAATTAAATATTCTGTGGTTGTGCTTATGAAATGGTTGTATATTGTTGTATATTCTTCACACATCAAACATATCCTAGCACTGTGAACACTGGAGTCGTTTACTGATGGCACCTGTTTCTCCCCCGACTGTACAGGGTTATAATTGTGTTCGTGCTGCTGTGAGGATATGTGCTACCTTTTACATTTAGACAACACACAATAACGTGTTTATATTTGTAATCAGATATTTTTTAGTCGAATCGGTATTTCTGACTTGAATACGGATGACATCATGCCCTCTGCCTGACCATCGGTTGCGGTTCACCTCTGTTCTGTGCGGTGCGGCATCGGTGCATCGCATCTGCGGCCACGAAGAAGCTGGCGCGAGCAACCTGCCGGCAGATTACAACGCCATCTGGCGGACGGCGTCGGAATGAACTGATGTTCGCTTCCCTTCAACAGCCGTGCGACATGAATTCTGTCGCATACTCACCATCATCATCATCATCATCATCATCAACAACAACATCGTCCTTGTCATCATCTTGAGAATCATTTGCATGTATGTTGTTATGATGAATGCATTATTACTGACGTCATTTTTTTGCAATTTGCATCTCATTATATGTATGCTGTATTATGGCTGTTTAACTGGATGACAGAGATAATACACAGCTACCTAATTATTTCTTTAGTATATTTTATGTGTAAATGTACACTACGTCAGCTGTTGTTGCCACAGGATCTCTCATTTGGTTTCTTCCTTTCGTATCAATGTTTGATGGTTCCCCGGGTCATATGTTGTGATCTTTTTAGCCATGTCTGCCTCAAATATTTATATATAACTAGTTTTATTTTGATGCCTGTAAGTTTGTTTGTTTTGTTTTTTTTTGGATTTTTTTATAAAGATGATGGTGATGAAGATGATGATATTCTAGCTAATTTTGCTGTTTAGTGGCTAGATACATTGTTGTTTATGGTCACAAGTAATGGTGTCTGCGCTGTTTCACTCACTTGTTATGCTCCAGGTAAATGCTATTACAGCTGTACCCTCTCTCTCTCTCTGTCTGTCTGTCTGTCTGTCTGTCTGTGTATGTGTGTGTGAGTGTGATCAAAACATCCTGCAGGTTCAAGTGCAGCACACGGTGCATAATGCTCAATAATTGATGAATGATGTTGCCAGAACATGAACAAGTTATTTTAGAAGTGAATAAGCCTTTTTCTTCATTAGGATTTCATTTACTTAACTACTTGTTTTCATGAACGATCTGCTAGCTATTAGCTATCTATACGTTTACCCCTTTTATTGTTTTACGGGCTTCATAATGACGAGTTATCCGTTTACATTTTTTATGTTCGCCAATCACTTTAGAAACTTGCCCTCACCAATGGTCACAACTATAGTTATGATTTATACAATGGCATGCACTGTTTTGAACAACGTGCCCAACACCGTGACGGGAAAAGTCCATTTAAAACAAAAGAAATTAATCAGGTGACGTTTTCGCGACACGGTAGATTCAAATTGTGCAGCAGCATGGGAAACTCAGTTGCGCGTGTACGAATGAATATACCCCTTCGTTCACTGCGGGGCGTTCTGATGGCGCAATGGCTGGAGCAGTGCACTGTAAACCTGCGAGTTGTAGGTTGAAATCCAGCTTACGCCTGTGTTTGTGGGAAACGTTTCCCTGGGTAAAGTCTCCTGGTGTGATTAGTGCCCAGGTTAAACGACTCATAACAACTCAACTACTTTGTTCCTTGAAGTGCCAAATCTAAGTCAGTTATACACAATATATGTATATCATACTATGACATCAATCTGTAGCCTCCATAAGAATCATTGTTGGAATTCTAATCATGATATTACTAATATATATATATATATATATATATATCACTGCCTAACTTTTGTCATCTTAAGAACAACGCGACGTTTCTGTTTTTGTTTTTTTTTTCGACTATCGTTTTGTTAGATTGCCTTGACAACATTCTATGTAGGACGGCCAATGTATGTGACGTCACAGACTGACGTAACAACTGACGTCCGTATTTAAGTCTGGGCTGTTTACGACGGAAACGACAGCCTTTATGACGCCCTTCGAAGGAACGTTATGATTGGTCATAATGATCTCGCCGACACGTATACTTTTATCGGTGTGTGGCTGAAGAAGGAGGAAGAAGAAAACCGTTATACCGAGCCACTTACTGGCCATAATAATTTTCTTTCGTCTGTATTTTTAAACCTTACCTCATCGTTTTATTTTGCCTCGTTTTATCAAGCGACCAGGTTGCTTAAAGGATGTTAGACATAATATTATGACACACCAAATTTTGTTGTTGTTGTTGTTGTTGTTGCGATATGCATAATATACAGCCACGTTTGTACGCGTCCACGTTTTCAGAGCTCAAATTCCCCGTCATCGTTGAAGAGTATTTACGTTTTTTTAGTAATTGCGTATTCATAAGCTTCCACGATCATAGACAAATATTTGCGCGGAGTGCGATTTCACTCGAGGGAGACGTCTCCCACGCGAAATTTCTCTCCGCGTATATCGATCTTCTCTCTAGCGTTTGGTACCAAGGCATAAAAACGATTCTGCACTACAGCAGTGTTTTGTTGTCCGTAATGAAATGTTGTAGCCCATTTCTCTCCGTAGATTATGCCAAATCCGAAACAGTCACCCTTTTAAACATATAAACGAGACATCACCAAATGGGATGGATTATTGGCTATCAAAATAGACAAACCTTAATGGACGAAGAGGATGATCTTTTATTTCGATCGTGTGATGGTGCATTGTATATTTAAGGACGTGGATCCTTGTAAATATAGTTTTATACATAACTCGTAACGAATTTTAAAACAAAATGCACGTTCTCTGTAAGCTATAGCCAATGAATAATTTAAATTATCAATGTGTGTGTGTGTGTGTGGAAGGGGGGTTGGGTTGGGTTGTGATTTATACACACAAAGGCGCACATTAATAGCAGATTTGAAACTAAAATACTCTATTTCTCGCATTGGTGTATCCTCATGAGTGATAGGTATCTGTGAGGTAATGGTCTCGGAATTGTTTGAAATGTGACATAAATCGTCGCCATATTTCAACTTCTGTTCGATATATTTTGTGCCTGAACTGATTTTAATGCCGTTGGTTTCTGAGATGTTGTAGCCAGTCATTATATGTTGTATGCTGTTGTTGTTGTTGTTGTTCCTATTGGTGTCACACTGTCATTCCAGTTTATATGTATTATCACCGCTTCACATCTCACTGTGTCGAGCCGTTAGAAGAGGTTTTTAAAGCATTTTCAATTTGTTGCTGTTATCGAGAGTATTTTATGTAAAACATACTCATTTTATATGTTATCCTCACAGTTTGTAATACACACCGAAGGAACATTTCAATAAACTGCATATACTTAACTGGCTTCATTTTGTTTGATATTGCCACAGACCGAAGATATTCATTTTGCTGAGATATGCCTTAATTTCAACTGCCAAACTGTGTCATTAAAACTACATAATTGTCCCTATGAAAGAACGTTTTTCCTTCTTTTTTTAATTATCCGTTTTTCCCCAATCGCAGATAATAATAATAATAATACTGTATATTTAATAAAGCAGACTTATTGGTGATTATTACAGTGATACCCCAAATAATATCCGAAAAACACAATAAGATTAGTATCTTTTTCAGTAAAATACTGTAAGATATATCATATTTGTTATGCATTTCGTTTTCAAATAACAGAAATGTGTGAGCGAATAACCTACAGTTATGGTAGGTTTTTTAGTTGTATGTTCACAAAAATATCAAGCTTTACTTATTTTATATTCTGAATGGCCTTAATCGTTACAAAACTAAACTTGATGGAAGATAAATATATCGAACGATTACGCCCACGTCGCGAATATATCGCGCTAAACAGAAGAATCGTGTTAAACTTATACACAAGTATTCTCTTGTTATTTTCCCGATAAATCATTCGCATGACGTCGAATAAAATCACGTTTGGCAGCCATATTAAACATGTAATCTCTTGCTACAAAATAAATGTAAATATTCAATAGTTGTTGGCGTTGTGTAATAATCACAGTTCCTTTCTTATATATATATATATATATATAAACCATTAAGCTACTTGCCTAACAACCCCATGCTGGTAAGGCAAGTGGACAAACAATTTGATCGATGTTAAAATATAAACGGGCAATGAAATTGAATTCTAGTGAGCTCCGGTGGCCTAGCGGTTAAGCACCGGCACTCGGTGCCAACGGTCGCGGGTTCGAACCCGTAAGAGGTCGAAACTTTTCCGGGGATTAATTTCTCGGCTCACTACATCGTGGGTGGCTGACCACGTTAAATGGCGCTGCCGTCTCCACTGAATTATTTAAAATAAAGGGGGACGTTAAAAACCTCTGAGGACGTAAAACACTCTGGCATGACTACCCTCAGGGTATTTCGGCTCCATCTTTCCGTACTGCTCCCCTGTGAGTGGTGGGGGAGGAGGATTTCTCAACCACTCCAACATAGAGGCTGTGCTGATTAAGCGATAGCCTGGGGATTCTCCCCGAACAGCAAAACCAATTCTAGACCCTTCTTGAGTCCACAGGAAGTTGACGGAGTGGTCAATATGCTGGAATGTGGTTCATTCACCGATAGATTGGTCGTCGTCCAGAGACTCGATGTGTCTAGAAATGTTGTTGGACTGATATAAACACGATATCGGAACACAGCCGGATATGCAAGAAGACCAGACCAGTGTCTTCAACTGCGTACTACGGCCGGGGAGGACCGTTACGATGATAACTGTGACTCCCAGAACGGGTTCTTTGCAGTCAGACAGATTAAATATATCCCCCGACATGCCGCTAACGCACACACAGGTAATGACCAGAAAATTAGGAACAGATGCCCGGAGAAAATACCCGCCCCGATATTGTTATCTGTTCTACCGCATGGTTCAATTCTTGACCCTTTGATTGTGCAATAGACATAGCTCCTCTTGCGATCTTTATACAGCGAAATGACATTAAATATTACGTGTATGGCAATTACACACACACACACACACACACAATATATATATATATATATATACACACACACAACTCCTGGATCCTACAATGATTCAAATTTGCCCTCTTCGTTGGCTAGTTTAGAACTTTGTGATTGTGATAGTCGACTATGAATTATTATAATTCAGATCATCCAATTTAGATTTGATGCAGGTACCTGTCTGTCGGCTCGGCTCGGCGATGATGATACGTTTAGCGTTTGGTGGAACAGGTTGTCAGCAAAGATTAGAAAAACGACGTCTCTTACAAAATTTTGGGTTATTGTTACAGGTAAAGAATATCAATTTGTTTAAATTTCATATTCTATGATATAATAATAATTCTAATAATAGTATTTTTATATAGCACCTAATTCATCTCGAGTTGTTCTATGGTATTTTACATTGAAAACATTATCAAACCATGTTCTGATTGGTATAGCATTAAATAATTACTTAGTAGGGTACTACTTTAGAGCCCCATGGAATGGTTTGAAAGGCGTTTGTTGTTATTTATAAATGGGTTCGAATTTTATACAAATGAGTGATGCAAATTTCCGTTCTTTCAAATCAAAATACATTTCCACACACACACAGGAAGGCGGTTTTGTAGCATTGGTTCGATTTTGACCAAATATCACGGAAATATGCCCAATTCTTTATATAACGCGCGTATAAATGTTCCATTTTAAATGGAAAGAGAGACGCGTATTCGTGATTTATAAAACCAACCTTAGAGGTCTACAGTCCTTCAGCCATCGAACGTGGCCAATTTCCGAACTGTTAATACACAGGCTGCTTCTTTGTTGTGGATGATACGGGGAGGGGGGTTGTGACGGTTAAGATAACGGTCGCGTACGTCCGAGTTGGTTGGACAGCCGCCCTCGGGTGCTCGCTTATTTCTACTCGGTGGCGAATAAATGTGTGTACATTATTGGAAAAGACGCCGTACACTGTTTGACTGGATTTCGTTTAGATATAGCCAGTTTACTGGCTTCGTACGATCTTATTTGTTTTAGCGGATAACACCACGGACAGGATGGTCCAGTGTTTACGCCGTAATGGAAAAGTGGCAGACAATTTCTTCTTTGAACTATTGATACTAACAAAAAATTATAAGTAGGTTGGTTTCGGAATCGATTCAGATCGGATCGTTCGAAAGAATCACGATATCCAAATGCATCGATGCGTCGTTCCATTTTACTGAGAAAAATATGGACCTTTTTCAGAAACATCCTGAACAAAGGTGCGCAGTTAGAAACTCGATTATGCCTAGTGGAGGTAGCATTAACTTGATCATTGGTGAATATCCGAATTATCACGTTATGGTCGAGATGGTAGCGTATATTCTGAAACAGTCCTCTGTTAGGAATCTTACTGGCCTTCTGAAAAATAATACATCCCGTGTCCGTGACTGGGTTTCACTAATTCAGACTGGCTCGTATTTTGTGCAAGTTCGATATTATTATTATAATGCTTTAAATTATTAATATTAGATATGTTAATTTATGAGAAACGAAATGCCAACGAAATTAGATGTAAGGTTATTGAAAATATCCTAGTTCGGTAACTATTTCTCTTTGGAACTCTAATGATTAACGTACGTGTAGTTAAAATTTATTTGAGATTATATTGGCAAATGATTGTACCGTGAACAGGTAAATGATGGTAATTTAAATATCCTTTCCTGCTGCAAAATGTTGAAGCTCTAGCAGATAGGAGTTTCAAACTGCAAGTAAGATGCAATGTTAACGTCGTATAGGGTAATTCTTACCGTGAAGATGAGGAAGATGTCATAACATATAGCAAATACGTTTAATTTGATATTTAAATTTAAAACAATTTACTATTACGTTTTAAGAAATTTGGCTTCAAGCCTCCATTATACAATCAAATCTCCATTATATACCGTTACCAGAGTTGTGTTACTATTATATTCCATCTCGTATTATATGAAAAGTAAAGTTTAGTTCACGTGTTGTTAATGTAAATATTGAGCCGTTTAAAATAAATTAACTTTCAACGAATGGGTTTGCTGACACGGTCCTTCTATAGTAATCAACAGTTCCAATATCCGAATCTCCGAGTAGATATTATCCTTGTATTCGATGTTTAAAGAAAGTGTTTGTCTCTGCACCTTATGTTTGAAGATGTCCTATAAAAGTAAAGAGATAAGGAGAACAGAACAAGCAAAAAACTAATGCATTGTTTATAATAAAGGTGTATTTATCTCTTAATAGTGGAATTAGATTATTTCAATTTAAATAAATAATATTTGAATGACATCTTAATCAAATATGTCGTCCCTTGGCTTTTTCCTGATTGTTTTGCATTATGTCTGTTTGATCCACATTTTTTAGATAAAAAACTTCAATTCAAAGATGGTAAAGACTACAATTGAGCAAAATGGAAGCCTCAAGAAGGTCGAAGAGAACCTATCCCAAGGACGACAGAAATTACCAGCATTCTTGATAGTAATGGGCAAGAGCTTACGGATCAAGACGAGATACTCAAGAGAATTGAAGCGTCCTATGAGCAACTACATAACAGTGATACACAAACAGAAGAATCAGAAAAATCAAATGAAGCAATGCCAAATGCCACGGATTGGCAGGTGAAGCATGCCGTGAACCACATGGCTAGAGGAAAAGCTCCAGGGCCAGATAACATCAAAGATGGAAACGTTATAATCAACAAGGAACTTATTCTCAGCATGCATACAGAATTCCACAACAATGGAAAGAAGCAAATATTATAATACACAAAAAGGCGGATACAAAAGATATAAAGAACAACAGGACCATCAGTCTGCTCTCCAACATCTACAAACTCTTTAGTAAAGTAATGATCAACAGGCTGGAGAGTATCCTATACAGCAACCAGGGAAACGAATAGGTCGGATTCAGAAGAGGTTTCTCAACCATCGAC